>JASAND010005131.1:0-22498 GCA_030248195.1 Trissonchulus latispiculum
GTGTAGATCCAAGACAGGTCCTCCGAGACAAGTAGGAAATGGGTAGAAAACGTTACAGAAAGTGAACAGAAACTGATCAGGAGATAGAAAAGAATACGCGAGTCGTGGCTGGCCCAGAAATAATATAAGACAGATAGGTACTCACTGACCTCTAATAAAATCCAGAAATTGCGGACCGGTCTCTCCCGTATAGGGCCCTCGGTCAAAAATCCAAGTAAGTAAAGCAAAGCCAAAATCCGACCGTACAGTGTGCCAGCACAACCACGACTGATTTGAAAATTTGGGAAAATTTGAGGTTTTGGGGAAGACCTGTCAATCATGTGTGCGTGACGTGTAAGGCGGAGCTTGCGGCTCCCTTTCATGTAGTGCGTTTTGTGAGTGTGTGTATCGTCATACGTCACTTATCTGTGACGTATGAACCCAGCTCTCGGGGTGAAGGGGGCTCCCAAAAATCCCAAACTTGGACGCATTAACCCCACTTAGTTTCCTGGGGAGATAAGTACCCAATTTTGGATTCGTTTTGCAAATAAAAATGTCCATCACGAAACAGCCAGAATTTCTAACTTCTTTGTCAAAACTCCTCAAATAGTGAACAACAGTCAACTTCAAATAAAGACCGAATACCAAAGACGACAGTCACAATTCAAAGACCAAAAATACCCTTCAACTCTACATTAAACAATCCCAGAACAGAAATGCATAGCTAACTAATAACCACAGATCAAGATTTGTGTCAAAAGTGTCAGAAACAGTCAGAAACATCGGAGTATAGAATACAAGGTTAAGAATAAACTACAAACAAAAATATGGAAGGCATAATTCAGCATCCATCTCAAGCAAAAAATTCAATCACTATTTCACTAAGATTCCATCAATACTGGTCATATCTCGCATATCTCAATCCGACCCTAGTATTACAAATTTTCTATCCTCCACATTTATTTGCAACAAGACATTGTCTATAAAACAAGATAAAACCGATACATCGTGAAGACAGCAATTTAACAGTTGACACCACAGGTGGGAAGAAGGGGAAGAAATCCCCCCTCGGCGAAGTCGTCCACAAGGGGTCGCGAAATTGCTCCTACAAGAAAGGGATAAAAAAATTGGCCACAAGGGGTAAGAATGTTTATTGACGGCAGAAAGATGCAGCAAACCTACGTTTCCAAAACAGAAGTTAAAAAGGAAGAGATTCCCAGACTGCCAGTATGTAAATACCCAGCGGTGAAAACCGCCGCTTGGATCACATGGCTCATCCTGCATTAAAGGGTAATTGATATATTCGGTTCATACGACAATTTTTTGTATTTTATTAATCTCAGTTGCTAATCAAAAATTTTAATTACTGAGCAATTACTGATTTAATTTCGGATTAACCTATGTGTAGGACTAGATCTACCAAAGAAAACCTTTGACTGCATTGCAGAGATCGTAAAGAAATCTAATTTTCGCGAAATGAAACAGCTAATAATTGGTCCAAGTCTTCCGGTCCTAATCCCTCAGGCCCAGAGCACTTGCAAATAGACGCTTGAAGAACTATAAAGATATAGCTCAGAGCGAGATTAGGACCACAACTACTCGTCGTTACAGACATCCAGAGAGTTCTTTCAACCATACAAGGAATTGTGTACTGGTCATGTAAGCCATCCAGCTGGATGACAAGACTACAAAAGCATAATCCTTACCAGTTTCAGATTTAAAAGGAAACTAAAAATACAAATTACTTGATTATGAATTTTTCAATGATTACAATTTTAAATCAACAAACGAAGCCCTAAAACTGAGCAGGAAAATGAAGAGCGAGAGACCCATTAGGTTACTTGAGTCGTAAGCACAAGTTAAAACGGGCATAGTAGACGTAGTACATCATCCGAACGTCAAAGTGTTAGCCAATTTACTAAAAATATAGTAGCAAAAAGTTATGCAAAAGATACATAGGCATACAGAATAGAAAACGAAAGCAATTTCTGAGAGACACAACCCTTTATTCAGCCGTTTGTGTGCAGCGAATGGGCAGGAGTCAAATTGCTTTTCCAGCTGATTGCTCGGAGTGTTTGAAAAAGATTCGAGGGACCAGTTGTTCGTCCGTTCGACAAATGATCATTTTCTGGGTTAACTTAAGGTAATTTCGAAAAGGCCGTATTGACTGTAAATGTACCTGAATAGAATAAATAGAATGAAAAGACCATGTACCTGAATGGATAGACGGTATTGGTCGGCCATATGCACCAGGCTGTCAATAAATAAATAAAATAATTAAAATGAAATGTAATTCCTGCATTAAATGGGTTATGAATCATAAGGAAAACAAAAAACAGTTATGTTCTGTTGAATATTAATAAGCTGGAGGGATTGAAAGTATACTACTAAAATTATAATCAAAAATTGAAAGCCCAGATCAAAAGAAAAACAATTGTAAAGATAAATTGTTAGCTTTTCATTCAGCTTTCATTTTAGCATATTTTATAGGTCTCCTGGTAAAATTTGCAATAACCTAAATTTATTGCTCTTTCCTTTCACTACTTTGCTTGTTCTCCTTCAGGGGATATTTTTGTCAAAAACACCAATTTTGATGTTGTTCCAGCCATGCTGTTACTTGAGGGGAAAGAAAATGAAAGAAAATGGAAAATTTTCCTTAAATAAAGAAAAAGAAAATGCTCCTTGAATTTCACAATTTGATTAATGGCTTCACGCTGCGCGAAGCCTAAACTATTGGCAACACTTGCACTTTTCACCTATGCTTAGCGTTCATATTTTCGGCTTCGCACATATTGCTTATATCACTGACACTGACAGCTGTCAAATCTTCGCTTGCCCTATTGAAATTTTCTTCTTTCCCAAGAAAAAGAAAAAGAAAATGAAAGAAAATTTAAAGAAAATTTTGTCCCCTCAAATAACAACAAGCGCATTAATACAGCGTGACCTAACAAGTTGTGTCTAATTTTTCCGTCTTTCTTTTGCTCTCTATGCTGGATTCAGATGCTATATCCTCTGGACTTTCATTAGGCCATGTAACTAGTTGATTTAAGCTGCGTTGGCAACTAAAGTGTTGTATCCTACTCTGATACACAACCAACTTCTTTACTCGTGGTAACCATTAGTGTTGTTGACCGGCCGGGTTGAAAACGGCCGGCCGTTGACCGGCCGGCCAAGAGGTGCACTCGGCCGGACGGCCGGCTGGCCGGCCGGCCGGTCGGCCGTTTCAGGCCGGCCAGCCGGCCTTTGAACGGCCGGCCGGCCGGCCGCGCTTATATTTCAGCGGTTTATCAAAATTTTCTCAGGAAATCGATTTTAAGTTGTGCAGATACATTTTCATATCTTGATTTCTTATTCTGGCACTCATGGGTCAGCATTCCGGCCATTTTTAGCCTTTGATTCGTCAGCCGGCCGTTTTTGGGCGGTTGGGCCGTCGAACGGCCGGCCGGCCGGCCGTTTCTGGCCGGCCGGGCCGTCGGCCGGCCAGCCGTTTTCGGCCAGCCGGCCGGCCGTCTTCAGAAGGTCGGCCGGCCGGTAACGGGCGGCCGACGAAAATTTCGGCCGGTCAACAACACTAGTAACCATAACTAATCACGCTCACGCCTCGCAACTATTTGTATCACCTATCTGTGTTCTAATCAGAATGCATACAATGCAAGATCAAATCTAACTAACACAGTTACTATATAAAGTTTCTGAATCAGCTGCTGAATCATCAGTTTCTGAATCGATGCATCCACTACGGGTTGCTCTGCTGTCCTCCGTAGTGGCACTCTTTCTGCTGCTGTTTATGAATTGGAACATTCTCTTTTACCTATCGCGATCTGCGTGCATTAGAATTTGGTCTTCATTCTTTTCCATCTCGGCTCAGTGGCAAAGTAGTAAAATTGTATACTAATAATATATCATCTTGTTCAGCATAGTTGTTGTCCCCATCTTAATTCGGTACCTCTTCGAACTTATTTACCTTGTATTAATTTTTATTTACGCTTAGAACTTGAATGGGTGCACGTAGCTATGTATCTGGATCATTCGTATTTTTGGTCCTGTACACTCGATTTCATCCGTCTTTTTCCGTCAGCTTTCTGAAATTTCTACGTTTTCTCAGAAGCTGAGATTTTCGAACCCGCAATACATTCCGCAGTTTCGGCTGGATTTCGCTCATGTTTTATTGCATTCAACCCAAGTTTTTCCGATTCTGCACTTTAAACAACACTGTCCCTTCGTTTTCTTTCATTCTTTTGTTTTCCTGTATTTTTGTAGAAAAAATAAAGTAATTTTGTAATATTTGCAAAAACAACTGAAGTTTTTTCGAAACAGAATTTCATTTGCATTATGCATCCGCAAAGAGAAATCCCTGCTACTCTTCTTCACACAAGCGCAATACAGCTTGCCCTACCCAGTTGTGTCTGATCTCCCTTCCACCGCCACGTCTTCCTGCATGTCTCTTCATCTACATGTAGTTTGTTTATTTTTAAAATTTCACGATCAGTTCGTCTCATTTCTCGAGGATCCGGAGTCTTTGACAGCGGCAGCGGACACTGATATTCCTTCCGCTTTTCTGGTTTCGGCGAAAGCGCCATCTTCCGGCGATTGTATTCCGGTGGTCTCCGTCGATTCAAAATTTGGAAGTCTATCCGCGGCGCTCCTTGGCTTCCCTGCTCCCTTCTCTCATTGGCAGCTTATTTACCATTCGTCACCGCTTCTCACTCCGCTTCGTCTTGCGTCATTGCTTTCAATGTCATTGCCCGAGCACACAGGCTTTCTGGTCAACCCTCTCATACTGGCTCGTCGTTTGGAAAATGGCCCTAGAAGCTACTTACTGGCTTACTAAGCGCCACGTCTCTACTATGCTTGACCACTTATCCCAGTCAGGTTCCTTTCTTTCCTTGTGACTTGCTGTCCTTATCGCTCTCCAATTCTACGATTTCCACGGGTTTCTGAGGCTCTCAGTACCCGTTTCCAAGATCTAACTATTACCCTGATTCACATTACCATTTTGCTAACAAGTCGAAGACCGATCAGTATGGTTCTGATAGCGTCTGGTGTAGGCCCGATAGCACCTGGAACATTACTCAGCCAATACTGCAACCTGCTGCCGTCAAATCATTGGTCAAAGGACTGTCATCTTTTTCGGTCCTTGCGTGGATCGACAATCCTTTAATGGCGAATATCTCACCCAGTGGCACGAATGCACTCAAACAGCTGTTCATCACATGAAGTTTCCATCCTCTTTGTCTTTTCATAGCCTCAAAAATGGTGGCACCACGGGGGCTGCCCGTGCCGGCGTTCCTGACCGTGTCTTGTTATCGCACGCACATTACGGACCTATGTTCACCAGTCTTCTGCTGAGCAATTGGAGCCTAAACTCCACCATTCTCCTTTAAACTGTCTTGCACAATCAGTATCTTTTTGTTTTCTTTGAATCTTTTGTTTTCTTGCATTTCTGTTGAAAATAAAGTTATTTTCTAATATTTGAAAAACTAACAGTAATTTCAACATTTACAAATTTTAGCTATTCATAAGATAATATGTAATATGTAATATGTAATATGCAATAATAGTTATTTCATGCGGTTTGAGCTAACTGCTTTGAACGTCCACACTTTATTTCATTTAAGGTTTAACTTGTAAGGTTTAGTGTGGCATTATTTATTTTACTTTAATTAATAAAGACATCAAAGTGATTGCAAGTAATAACTGAGGCTGCTTATAGCGTGACACTTTATTTTGTTTTCAATAAGCCTAGGTATTTTACATCCCATTGTGGGAAAACTGTTTACAAGGAATGGAAAATCGTCACGCTTGTCTTAGTTAGAAATTTATTGTTGTGTTCATTTTTGTAGCTTCTACAGCCAGACTAGACGTATCAACTTTATTCAGTTCGATTTCCGAAGAGTGCAGAGTGTGAGCGGTCAATGGATTCCGGAGCATCAGTTCCAAACCAATCGAACCGTAGAACTGATGCAAGCAGCGGACTAACTTTGACTGATTAGCCCAAAACTTACTACACTAACCCTGGACTGCACCAATAAAGTTTAAGAATAGCAACAGAATAGCAGAAGGTTAACTACCGATTTCCCATTCAAAAATTGGACTTAGCCTTCTGCTATTCCGTAGCTATTCTTAAACTTTTTTGGTGCAGTCCAGTGTTAGTTAAAAGCTAGACTTATTAAATTTTTTTGCGTAATTGCCTTTTTAAGTTGCATTATCTCTTGGCAAATTGGGTACAAATACTTTGTGCACCCAGACCCAGCTCAGCAGGCATGCTTGACTGATTTAGCCAGCATATCGTCATGTTTACCTACCCCACAAGGAGAAGCTTTCACTTCCACTTTGTTAAAGTTGTGATTGCTAAGTCTGGCTCAAAGGGGGAAGGTCCTGCTTACCTATGCTGTTAACAGTTTTTGAAGTGATATTTTACTTGATACCACACTACAAGGTTGTAGTCTTTGCTCTGACCCTTCGACTCTTAGACATCATTTTCTTCTCACCAGTCGCAGTAGAGCACCCTCTGCTATGGCATTTATGTGAATCTGCATACACCTTGTCTTCTGGTTATATGAAAGAAAATGTTCTCCAGGACGAGCATAAAAATATTATGTTTCAAGCAATTAATTTTGCAGACATGCATAATTCTACGCTGTCGTGTGCTTAAGAATTTGGCACAGTTCAAATGAAGGAGTCTGAGGCAGCTTTATATTTTTACGCATATATTTTCAAAGGTTTACTTGAGGAAAGTTATTTTTCTGAAAGGGTGAAGGAAGTGACACCGCTGGGAAATGAGTTACCACCTTGGTCGGATAGCTTAATTTAATGTGAACCTCAAGTCCTACCTTAATATATAGTGGAATTTTCAGCTCGCTTTGATGGGTTTGCGTGAATTGACTCAGCCCTAAAAGTATGCCTATATGGATGCTTGGCATACCTGAGAACACCCTTAAAAGCATGTTTCTGATAAGTTGAACTAGCAAGAGTAGTGATGTTGAGACATGCTATAAAAGACTATTTTCTTGTATCAAATTTCCTTGCGTGTATGGTGGAAAATATTTATTTTGTGTTAATCATTATTTTCATGAATTCAATTTCAGTCTGTAACAAACTATTGAGAGCTTGTTATTTTCCAAGAGGCATTTTATGCACGAGGAACTTTTGGCTTTTACACAATTGTTTGTTGCCAACAAGTAATTGGCACTTACGGTAAACACATTGCACTGTAGGTTAGAAGACCCCCACTTTCGTGTAGCCACTTATGGTTAGCATCGAGTTTGAATCATACAGGGGCCAATGTTATGAAGCCATTTAACCCGGTTAAATAGCTAACCCGGGTTAGAAATGGGGTTATCAACCCTATTCCAATTGTATAAAATCAGGGTTAGCGAAACCCGGGTTTCACTGCAGGGGTTAGGGTTAGGGTAAGCGTTAACCCTTAACCCAGTGTTATAACAAAACCTGGGTTTCAAACCCGGGCTAAAATCGGGGTTAAATCCCACAAATCTCAACCCTCCTCAGTGAGGTGGGTTAGAAGTTAACCCAGATTAGGTTTTGAGTAAAAACTAATGGAAAATGTTTTGAAGACTTGTTTTTGAACGTGGAAATGCATTTTCCATATTGCTTTTCTTCGTGGTTGGTTTTTGTAAACTTCATTTTTACTACAAATTTATTATTAGCAATTTTTATGAAATGGGCTTAAAAATGAAAATTGGAGTTAGAAATGGGGTTAACCCCGAAAATAACCGGGTTAAATCCTTGCTAGCTGAATCGGCTGATTGTTTGAACTAATTGGGGTTAAAATTGGTGTTATCTCTGAGGATAACCGGGTTAAGTTAACCTACTCCCAAAAATATTTTATAATATACTGTTAACCCAAAGGGTTAACCTAACCCTAAAATTTCTGGGTTAACCCCAAAATGGACATAACCCGGGTTAGCGTTAACCCCATTTTCAAAACATCAGCCCCTGATTAGCATTTGTCGGCCGGTGCAAAGTCTATTGGTTAACGCGCCAGGCAGGGCCGAACCAAGAAATTTCTAGGGCGGAGCGCGCCGAAACTGGCCGGATCGACTCTAAGGTACTGTTGTAAGAACTTAGATAAAACTTCACTGATACTGGTAACCTTTAAATGCTGTATTGAAGCTTATGGTGTAATTTGTTGCTAAATTCTTTTAGCGGGTCGGCCGGGGCCGAATGTCGGAAGGTCGAGTGCTGCTAAGGGTCGAAAACTGTTGGCAGCGGTCCAGGCCGGGGACATATTTAATAAAAGTTACATTTGCTACAATGTAGCTGCATTTCCTTTCGGTTTCATAAAATATTCGATATTGTAATGTAACCACAGTGTAACTGGTTACATTACACGGTATAACTTACATTACCTACAATGTAGTTGTTTCCTTATTGGAAACAGGGGACCTACAATGTACCTACACTAACACTGTAACAAAATTAAGTCAGCTTCATAGAAATATCTGCAGTGGGTACAATGTAATCCTACAAGTAGCTACATCTGCTATTGTAGTCGAGACAGCTGTAGCTCTTGGATTTTTGCCATTCTGCAAGGGAAATCGAAGAAATAGCAGAGTATTTTCCAGCTCAGGTCATATAAATGCTACTGAACTGCCTGCGATACAGAATAACTGAAACTTAAAATTCTGTATTGCTATAAATTTAGAAAATGTTAACAGCTGATCAGACAAAGCAACGAAGTCTTGAGAAAACATAATTTGTGCTTTCTCTTAATTAATTTAATTAATTTACTTCAATTAGTTTGATTACTCTTAATATATTTTCCATTTTCTAAGCTGGTGAACTTAATGTGACAATGTAACTGCATTGTACCATCATAAACTATAATGCAACATGAAACTTCAAACAATCCGAATGTACTGTAACTACATTACAATGTAAAATCTACATTTCTTTTATGAATCAGAAAAATATAGTAAATGTAAAAACTCTACACTGTTCATGTACCGAATGTACCAAATGTAGTTTTATGAAATAGGGCCAGGCCTAGGAAAATTTTCCGACAAGACTGGCTGGGCCGTGCCGAAAATGTCCGGTACGTGCTCACCTCCGCAGAGTAAATCGGAGTGTATTAAATGCAGAAAAAAATTTATTTCATCAAAGTTTGGTTATAATTAGAATTTCCCTTCGAACCACGGCGATGTTGTCTTAATTCAAGTGAAGATAAACTGTTGTCTAAGTACGGTATATTAGTCTGCATCCTTTATGTTGAAAGTTTCGTCTAAGCACAACACTGCTATATTTATGGAAAGAGTTCCTGGAAAATCTGGTTCAGCTCTGTTTTTTCCGATCAGATATTCATAACTTGTTCTTGTCGTGTCAAACATTGTATTAACCTTTGCGTGATAGAGAAAATTATGCCCAATAGCAGATCGTAATATTGTCAACGTCCAATAGTGTGCTTACTCATAGGTCTGGCTCTAAGAAACGGCCGTAAATGCAATTTGTATCTGTGTGCGTTAGTTTTTTTGTTAAGTTTCGAATCACTTTTGGTTTCTGGCTTTCCGCAAGTATAGATTAGATATCTCGAGCTGAGCTTAGTCGTGGCAGGATAGACATTTTTCCTTTTATGCATACCAAGAAAGTTCTACGCCAAGGCTCAAACTAAATAAAATAAAGAAATACTGTGCGATTATCGAAAGTCGGAAAGCATGCTGAATGCTGGAAATCGCCAAACTATGCTCTTTGAGGGTTTTTTCGCTTAGTGCCACACCCCAGTCGCTTTCGCTTGGAGGGGTAGTGCCAGACCCAATTTTGTCTAACTAAGAGGGTGTGGGGCGTAAGGTCTGGCACTGAATAATTGCTGCATGCAATTATCCGAGGCGTCATCAAGGATACTGCCGGGGCAGAAGTGACCACGCTGCTTTAGCCGCATTGTGTTCACCCGTTGGCTCCATCCCGTAGGGGTTTTCCTCCAAAGGCGGCCAACTCCTTGCAAATCTCGGACAATACAATTAGTAATTATAGCCAGGGGGTTGAAAGACAATATGATACATCAGTACCTCGTCTATCTTATCAACTGTTGCCGGCTGGCAACAGAAAAATTTGAATAATGTTTTCAAAGTCAGTTTGCGATTTCCTCTTCTCTTGAGTGTTTTGCCGGTTCTTGCTGCAGATGCCATATGTTCCTGCTTTCTATCTGTTATAATAATAAATTAATAATTTCTGGCTATGAATGCAGTATACACCTCATAATAGCTGAAGTCTCTACTGAGCCAGCAATTTCAATGTACCATTAGCTGATAATTAGTAATGTAGTTGTATTTGTCTGAGGTGCAGGGATAGATACGGAAAGATCACTTGCCATGCCTATCCCTGCTCCCCATTATTAAAAACAACCTTATACGTTCAGCTATTTGTGCACATTTCCTTGTATACTTTAAAGGATTTATTTTACAGACAAAGGGTAAATCCTGATACTTCCGGAAAACAAACGTCCCATCAAGAGTGCATAATTGCACTATTCTTAAGAAGAAGAGTAAGCCGCTAGAGAGCTTCTCTTCACAGCATTGGTTAACGGTGCTCCGCCCACAATACGCGAATGTTCCCCCGTTTGGGGGAGGGTCGACCAAATCGACATCGCATACCCCCCCCCCCCCTCCGTTTGGTGTGGGGGGGGGGGTAGCCAAAAAAAGGTCCCCGTTTGGTGGGGGGGAGCCAACAGCTAATCAGATTGCAGAACCCCCCTTCCGTTTGGTGGGGGGGGGGGGGGTAGAGCAGAGGATTACGGTAGTTTTTGTTGTATTCGGAAATGGGTCCCCGTTTGGGGGGGGGTCGCTCAAGCAGGCTAAGTTTTGCTCATTCTGTTTGGCAGTTGGCGGCCCCCCCCCAAATGGGGACCACTTTTTGTGACCCACCCCCCCCAAAAGGGGACCTCTTCAGCGCCCCCCCAAACGGGGTCCACTTTCGGCTACCCTCCCCCCCCCACCAAACCGAGGGGGGGTACACCTGTCGACCCCCCCCCAAACGGGGGAACATTCGCGTATTGTGGTCGGAGCACCGTTACGCAATGCCAAGAAGAGGAGCCCTCTAGTGGCTTACTCTTCTTCTAATATATAGAAGAAAATCGTGGACTCATGGTCCCATTATTCCGCCTTTGTCCCAGTCAGACCTCAGATTCCACTGCACAGGAGAATGCTGTGGCATACTCCCCCATTGTGCTATTAAGGGTTTCTAGCTGAAAAACACATTGAAATAACGCAGCATCATTTATGTCTGCAAATTAGTTAGCCTAATCCTAATTGAGGAGTCCAACTTGTTATCTCAGTTCTTTTAAGGTGGTGGTCCTTTGGTCACATAAAGTTTGCACCTTTATTACTCATTCATTACTTGGAGTTAAGAAGCCATTTTTATATCAAAATGTAACTTGATATTTTCTCTTTTAATGCATGCCACGAAACTAATGTTGCTTTTCTAAAATATTGTTAACACATTTTAGATGAAGTATAATTTTCCAGAATTTTTGCAGACCCAAGTAAATTTTTTCGCGAGACATCGGTTATATCATTCGATACCTCCATCAAATAGCTGGGGACGATTTTTTATTTATTGTGAAATCGCTCTTCGTTATAGAGAAATAAGCTGAAATGTGTGCGTAACCTGTATTTTGCCTACTTTTTCCAAATTTGTCAAGCGATTACTTTAGCTAGAAAGCAGCAATCGGGGCAACTAAAATATCGTCCCTGGGTATATTTGTACAGAACACATTTGTTCAGTAGCAGCCCTCCAACTTGCATGGTGAATGCTCCACAATCTTTGGAAAAAAATTGGTCGTGTGTTTGCAAAAACTACATTTTTATGATAGCAGCCTACAGAATAGCAGTTGGAAGACGATCATGGGTCGGATAATTTGTAACTGTGAGACCTTCAGATCGACGCCCTTAGTTTGATTTTACGGCTTGCGTAGTTCAAGAAATGTTGGATAATTTGATTTCTGCAACAATGACAAGTTTTCGACGCCAAAACAAGAAAATCGGCTATATCTCACGGTAAAGAAAAGCTAGAAACTTGCTTTAGAAAGCAAAACTGTGAAGCTCAATGAGATCTTTCGAATGAATATAGTCATAACTGTATAGCAGCTGCCAAACGTTCAGAAATTGGGAAAAATCACTCAGACTGGAAATCTCGAATTTTTGAATCGGGATTGCGCGGAGGGTGTTAGAACGCTAAAAGAACTTATTTCGGAAAGTTTCATCAAATTTCATCTTGAAAAGGATTCACCACCTTAAGTACTTGGCAAAGATTGATTTGTTCATTATTGTGTAAACAATTTTAAAAGTCCTGTTTTAACTAATTTTAAGTGGCAACTATTGAGCTTCCTGAAATAATTAGAATTTCAACCTTCAACTTCTGGGTCAGGAAAAACTTCCTGAACATAGTTTTGCGCAGGACCTTTAATTTATTTTAATATTTTAATATTTTGGATATTTTAAGAGACAGGATATTTTAATCTAAAAATTGCAAAAACTCTTATCTTATCTTAAAAGCCGCACCATCCTTTAGACGTCCTCGATCAGATCTCCTTTTGATGTCTCTTTGAGGTTTTCGCAACAGAACGACTTGTTTAAGATTTTCAGGTCTTGCTTTACAAAGAAGCAAGAAAAAGTATATGGTAGAAAAGTAAGCAGTGTGGCCCGATTATTCTCGGCATGCGGCCAACGACCAACACTAACTCTCCACTCAAGTCTTGCAACCGAATCATCTTCAATCGCTTCTGTTCTTCATTTTCGTCTAACCTTTTAACAGGCCTGATTTAACTAAGCATTGTCCTTTAATTAAACCCCGTGTGTTTTTCTCCCGATCTTTTCAACTCACATTAATTACTCTTAACATCTGAATTTTGACAGGCAGTTTTCACTCCGATTATGTTATTTTCCAGCTTCATTTTCCAACAGCTCGCTGTTGTGTCTCCAGCTTTACGGATATACTAGCCTTTTGCATCATTTTAGGCCTTCACTTACAGTGATTATTATAATTTTTCTTTTGCCTGCTTTCATGCATATCATTTTGTTATCTTCTTTGATTTCAGACTTTCCTGTTCTGATTTAAATTTCTTTCTCTGCATTGTAAGGGAAGCAGGCATAGGAAAGGTTGATAAGTTCAAACCCCGCCGGGGCAAATCTCTACTTTCAATCCTGAGTGAAAAGCTGAACTGCTCTCGCCCACTTTCTCTCCTAGGTCCTGGTTTCAAGGGCACTCCTCCCGTCTTGGGCTTGTCCTCGATGTTTTCTTGGTCCACCAGCCCTTGTAATGGCGCTACTGCCACAGCTCCACAGCATTTTGGTTTTAATATTTTCGATTTCAGTGCCACTGCATTTATTGAATCACAGCTCGATTTTGCTTTGATATTTTGCTTTCCAAACTTTCGCTAAGTCGTCATCCTAGCGCTAAGTAATGGGGTGCTTTGATAATCAAGCCAAATGAAACGGAAAATGTGTAAAGTTCTCTAGTCCAGAATATTTTTTAAACTGCCGGTTGCATCGCTGTTGTTGCACAGTTGAATAAAAAAGTAATTTGCACAGTGTTCAATTTTTGTTACCCTGAAACACCTGCAGATTCAATTGGCTCGGTTTGTTAGGCTGTTTCTGTGAAGAAGATACTAGCATAGCAGAGTTGGGGAAAGCTGTGTGGATATTTCTTGCGAAAGCTCTTGTACATAACCTAGCCGCTGCACATGCTATTAATGATCATCTGAAAGCAAATTTTGTGCAGATTAATACAAGCTAATCAAAATTAAGATTTTATTGTGCAAAAATTATTCTGATTTTTTCTTTTTTCTATCAAATTTTAAACAACTCGGCCTAAGTTGACAATTTCGCCAGGTATAGTTGACACCCGGAAATCAAAGAATTCGCTTTCTTTAAGTCGAAATTTGTTTGCATATTTGAAGTCAGCGCATTGAAAAACATATCTGTACGACGTTTCAGCACAATTGGCTAAATTGTGAGGCCTACAGGACAGGACAAAAAGTTTTTAAACCTCTCCCGCAAAACCACTAATTTTATCTTTTAACATTTGTTACTAATTTCTTGTTTTTGGCTATTATAATAAGTGTAAAAATACTTGATAACATTAGCCGAGTTATATCAACTTAGCCGGACTGTGTATGCGTCCACATTATCTGAGCTGTCGAAAATTTAGTACAGTTACAGTTTTGCGCAGAATTTTTCCACTTCCGAATATAAAACTACATGTGATAACTGATGTGTCGTTAGCAAGAGGAGAAAAGGTTCTTTTTACTTGATATAAAATTTATATGGGGTAACCGCTGAAAATTTTGAGAATCTTTTCTCGGAATGAATTTTTGTTAAAACCTGCCAGCTATTATAGACGAGTTTACCTTACATCTTAAACTTGAACTTCAACATTATGACATCGTCAGTTTTGGCAGGTTTTCGTACCATTTAATTACTTCAAATAGGAATTTGGGCTTTTGTAAATTTTGTGGGGAGGAACTGATTTAATGACTCTTGTTACGTTTAAAGTGGCACCCTACTAAGCAGGCTGAAGAAATTTTACAGAAGAAAATTGGGAGAGGTTATGTCGTAATGACCTCTGTATTTCTCTCCCCATAAATTTTACTTGTTTAATATTAAGAGCTTGGAAAACTAACAAAATTCAGAAATAATGTATTTTAATCTTCAACTCCTTTCATGGCAATCAAACCAAAAATTAATTTTTATGCTTAAAATTGATTGAAATGTAGAATTGAATTTACGCTAAAAATTAAATTATGACGATTTTAATTTCTGAAACACCTAGACAAAATTTTGGAAAAATTGTAGTTCGTACTTTGTAATCAGAAATATTTTAAAATTCTTTTAAAACGGAGTTGAATTGAAATTAGATTTTTATGAAGGTAAAAATTTTTGAAGCCCCAAATTTTCCAAAATTTGGTCCAGGTGTTTCAGAAATTGAAATCGTCATAATTTAATTTTTAGTGTAAATTCAATTCTACATTTCAATCAATTTTAAACATAAAAGTTAATTTTTGATTTGATTGACATGAAAGGAGTTGAAGATTAAAATACATTATTTCTGAAGTTTGTTAGTTTTCCAAGCTCTTAATAAACAAGTAAAATTTATGGGGAGAGAAATACAGAGGTCATTACGACATGACCTCCCCCAATTTCCTTCTGTAAAATTTCTTCAGCCTGCTTAGTAGGGTGCCACTTTAAAGTTAATCAAGCGTAACAAGAGTCATTAAGTCAGTTCCTCCCCACAAAATTTACAAAAGCCGGAATTTGGAAATCTGAACGCAAATTCACAAATTTGGACCGTCAAGACAATAGTACCTCGCTATTGTGGGGCAGTTTTGGTTCCTGCGACAACAAAACAAAGGTTCCAAAGGCTGAGGCCCAATTCCTGAATTTCAAGTTCGGTACACATCCATTTGTATTTGAATTATCAAAAATATAATTTCTTTCCTGCTGTCATTAATTCGATTCTTGTACAGCTTAGTTATATGTGCATACACATATTCTGAGATCCAAAATTAAAGTTTTCTGACGTCAAATATTGGGATCGCGTGAGTTGAAAATGCGCTTTTCTGTCTTGTCATGGAATACTTCGTCTATATAAGATTCAAGCACAGAAAATGATGACATAAACTAAACAAACTGCACTAAAATAGGCTCAGCTGTCATTATCTTGTCCACGAGGAAGCAAATTTCTCTTTATGCGCTCCGCACCGAACTGGCCTACTAACTCTTTCACGAATATTTTTTTCAAAACTGCAAAACAGATGGGTTTTTACCGACACCTACGTCATACTCTGTAAGACATAATTGATTAAATGTTAGCCCAAGGCATGCTTTTTAATCATGTTAATTACAGTAAAAATGTAGGTATCTTCGTTGTATTATTTATAATCTCCTAAGAAACAGGCTAGGTTCAGGCATTACTGCGAGCGCACTCCGCTGTTTACCTCTGCTTACTCCATGGAATTAACAACTTCGTTCTGACGAAATGCGGCTTGAGTTTAGTAAGTTCCAAACCGGAAATGCCCAAGATTTCGGAAAGGAGGCCACATTAGTTTCTCCAGCCACCAGCTTTACAGCATGACGAACTTCTTGCACGCATTATGTTACACTATGCTCTACCACAATGTGGGCTGTATTCGATTCTTTGTGATCCACATGTAGTGCCAACTAGTGTTTTAGAACGGCTGGGAAGCCGGCGGACCGCCGGCGCTGAGTGTCTGGTCGTTCGGCCGGCGACCTGCCGCTGGCTGTCCGGCCTTTGGCCTTCCGTCCCTTCAGTCTCTGGCCGGCTGTCGGCCGGCGGTGTACCGCCGGACTAACACAAATATTTGCAGTAAACACAGCAATATGAGCAGAACAGCAAATGTTTAGAAAACATTTAGCCTTCAGACACTGTAAAATACATATGTCTTGCAGTGACAGTGTTTGCCGGCCGCCGGTCAGTTCAACCCGGCTGTTCTAAAACACTAGTGCCAACTGCTAATCCGACATATAAAGGGGGTCCAGTTTAGGGGGGGGGGGGGTGAAGGCGCCGAAAACCTGAATTTTCGGTTTTTGTCCAAAATTTTGCTGGAAACCCGAGTTCAGAGGGAACTGAGCAAACTCTTTTGGGAAATTTCATGGAAATTTATTTTTGACTGTTTTTGCAACCACTTGTGGAAGACTAATCTTCTTCTCGCCCCTTTAGCCTAGTGCGAGAAAAACTGTGTGACTAAAGTCTTTGAATGTTTTTGTGTTTCCAGAGAAGTGTACACTATCGCTTGGTTTAGCTTAACTTTATTTGCATAATCAATCGCATGGTTGCAAGAAAGCACAAGAAATATGAATAGATAAGAAGACACACACAATATGTTTAGAAATAATAGAACTAGAATATCAGATTCTATGTTTTAACAATTTTCATAAAAGGTTTGCATTCCATCATTACCTTTGACATTGAAGAATGTGTAAGAACATATTGCAGCAGTATTGTCTAGTAAGTTACTAACACCAGCTAACCATTGCAATGGTGTGTGTTCTTGGGGGAGGCGGGTGAAATTTATGTTATTTTAACATTGTTGCATTTTAGAAAACAAACTTAATGTCGCTAACATGAACAGAGCCTGGCTTGTTTACGTAGTCGTCTATAAATTTGTGCAAAAGATGAAGCATCGACGAGAAACCAATGGCGAAGTGGAGGCTGGAAATGTTCCTCAGACATCCAGATCGGTTCAACCCAGACTCCCTGACGCCCGTCATGACAAGAAGAACAGTGTTGCCAGCATCACACTTGGCGACAAAACCTTCATCTATAACGTAAGCCTGTGGTGTTTGGGCCACCGGTGTTTGAGTTTTACCTAGTTTACCTACATATTATGAAAATAACAAAATGTCAGCGCAAAGGTCGGGGGTTAGAATCCTACCTATCCTTGTTCTATCCTTGGTGTCCTGCCTTTGGCGCAATAAACGGTCATATCTAACTTAAAACGTAACAGCAGTTTTAGAATATCAATGGTGATTTGTCTTGCAAATAATTTGTTGACCAATGCTGATATGCAATCCACGATATTCCATCTTAGCAAAACTTAAAAATTACTTAGTGTGATGAAAAACTACATCACATTGGAGCAGTCGAGTAAAATGGTTCAATTTCGGGCATATCAATTAGTTTAATTTGTCTGCTGGCAACGTAATCAAGGACTTGAAAAACTAAAATGACCAATGTTTTATGACGACAAACCGGCAAATAGCGTATACTTTCATATCAGCCCGTTTACGTTGTTCTCACTGCTACAGTTAACATTATTTTGTTCCTGTTTCAGCTCCAGCCCGCAGCCCGTGTTGATCCCATCCCCGTTGCCTGGTCAGTAACCAGACAGTTGGCTTTTGGAAAAGACAATGTCGTACAAAAGAAAAATGCAATCGTGACATTCTTTGACTTTGCCACAGTTATGAGGGTTATTGTGATTCTCACAGGCATTATTGGTGTGGCTGTGACCATTTATTTCTGGTATCTCAACTACAAACTTGAACAAAGGCTCAAACAGAGGGCTCTTTCCTCTCCAGCATTCACATTAGGTATAGTTTGACAGTTAATCAGTTGACTTCAGATTTCAGAAATCTATTCTTAGCAAATGTTTCGTGATCGGGTTAAGTAATCATCACTACTACCACATGGCACAACCTTTCATTTATCATTATCACCTATTAATTTTCGACTCAATTATTTGAATTTGTCTAATGTTTGTTTGTTTGTTTGTTTGTTAAAATAGCACAGCATAATCAATCCCACATCCGCCGTCTGAATCAACTCCAACGCATGTATGTCTGACAAGGATTAATAGTCATTGTGTTGCGAGGGAGAAAAAATTTAATATATAAAATTAATGAAATGAAATTACATTAATAAGCTAAACTCCTTCATCATCCCCAACAAGGGTGGAGGACCTACCTGTAAAGTGAGAATAAATCCAAACTTGTCGTAAACGTGTATTGTGACGACAGAAGTTTGAATTATTCGTGGTTTGCTGTTAATTTTGCACGAAGAGGCATAATTGCACCTTATATAAGAAGAAGTGTAAGCCACTAGAAGGCTTCTCTTCTTGGCATAGCGTAACAATGCTCTGCGCGCACAATGCGCGTATTGGTGGGGGGTAGACAAAGGAAGTCCTTGTTTGTGGGGGGGGGGGTAGCCAACATCCAATCAGATTGTAGAGACCCGTTTGGTGGGGGGTGGGTGGGTAGAGCAGACAATTTCGGTAGTCTCTGTTTATTTCCAAAATGGCTCCCCCCTTTGCTTTCAAAACAGTTCCTCATTTGATGGAGGGTGCAAAAGTGCATTTTGTAGGATCGCCAACAGCCAATCAGATTCACCCAATCTAGCCTGTCTTGGCGACCCCAAGGCGATCCCCTTCCGTATATTCTCCCTTCAAACGGGGACCTCCTTTGGCTACCCCCCACCCTCTCCCAACGGGGACCTCTTTTTGCAACCCCCCGCCACCACCAAACCGCTTAACATTCGCGTATTGTGGTTGGAGCACCGCTGAAGAGGAACCCTCTAGTCTTTTACTAAATCCGAGGAAAACAAATTATTTTCAAAGTTGGAAATTTTGTAAGCATTTCACAATTATTCAGGTTTCAAATCAATTCTAAAGGATGCCGCGGTACCACGTTAGCCACCACCGTAAACGTTTCGAACAAAATACAATCGCAAAAAGTGTTTCGAACAACCACTTCCGAAGTTACAGTGACTGCAAGCACTTTTTTGCATAGCTTGATTTTAATGTATACTGCTATGTTTTGTATTTATTTTAGCCACATTTCCTCCTGCCGAGTCTGACTACGGAAGTTGATATCTGACTGAACCGGGTTCCTTGAAACAAATTAACTCCCATGCTGAACCAGCCCGCCGAGCTTCCTATGAAACTGTGCCACTTCCAATTACAATATACTCATTACTGTACATTCTTTTGAAGATAACCGTTGTAAAATAACAGATACCGTATTTTTAATGAATATGCACTTAACTGTAGTACCTAAATTAGAGAGTGTGACTAACACTAGAAGTTAACTCAGTCCGGATTGGATTAACTTTGTTGCAGAGTTCCTTGTTACACGTGGAAATCGACCAATCAATTTTCGACATGGGTCATTTCTAATTGAGTCCAGTCTTTCAAAGAGAATTAACTATAACTTTAAAATAATTTAAGTTTATATATACTGCTGTTACAAAATGAACAACTCTGCAAATTTTCTGAAGCTGGAATATCCAGATAATCAAAAAAGCAAGCAAATATGCTCTATTAACTCACAATCCATAAGGTCAGCTCCAAATTCAATGAACTTGGGCAAAACCAACCGGACATAAACCCAGGCCAGCGTTCATAATGAGTTCACAATTTCTATTGTGTATTTGCTGTTCCCACTAGAATGACTATTTTCATTGCATTAACGGTGCTCCCGTTAATTAACAATGAAAAAGTATTCCCCCTTTTAGAGTGGGGGTGGGTAACAGAACATAACTTCTTCCCGTTCGGCGGGAGAGGGGGTAGCCAAAAAAGATACCAAAGTTGGCCGACTCTGATTGGGAAACATTCTCGTATTGTGGTTAGAGCACCGCTGCGCAATGTAATGAAGAGAAGCCCTTAAAATTATGACCTCTTGCTAGTGGCTTACTCTTCTTTATATACACAATAATTAAATTATTATGTAACTCTAGGTGACTCTAGGTGACACGATTTCACACACTTAGCTCGTACAAAACTACCCATAACAATCAACATTCAGGGCCTAGCTTCTGGTGACAAATGTTTCACCTTTTGAAGTTGATTCATACCAAATCCGCATCTCGCTCGATAATGCGACGGTCAATGTTTGCTTATTATAAATTTCTTGCAATAATCTCCTCTAGGTACTGCTGATGAAATTGTAAGAAAGTTGTATGGAAAAGTTTAAACCACAACTTTGCAATAGTGCAATCCATAATAAGTAATGAAATAATTCCTTCTAGCACCTGCTATACTCCAGAAGTACAGTAGTTAATAATCATGACATTATTTCGACTTAGCAGGAAAGCGTCATATGACAACATATTGTATCTATTTAAGGAAGTTCGTCAGACCGCAAAAATTTATCATGATCTTATGAACTTGTTGTACGAAACGAGTAGAGTGCTACACCAGTGCTACAGGGAACTCTGCAGCTCTTCAGGTACAGTGCAAGTTCAGTACAATCTGCACTAGGGTTGCACCCACTTCCCTGCACTAAAAGTGCTGTTTAAGTGCAAAAATGTGCACTTTATGCAACCGTGTAGTGCAAATGCACTTGACCAAAACTATAAAAGAAATGGAAATTGTGGCAAAACTAATTTATAATTTAAGTTTGTCATTAAACACTGTGTGTTTCCTATACACCAACATGGTTGACTATCCTAATAATTGCAGCGTTGCTGCATCTGTTGCTGCCGCTGCTTCAGAACCAGCTCAGAATGAACGACTACTCCAGCCGATCTGGGATTGGCTTAAGGACGGCAAAGAGGACTACCTCCGCTCTCCCATGTTCCCTCCCTTTCTGGCCGTGGGATTCTACTTCTTGGCGGTTACCCCTTTTACCATTTTTGATCTGCTGGGCAGAAACTGGGGCTGGATACAAAAGTATAAGATGCAGAAGTCTAAAACTGTAACCTGGCCTATGGTCCAGAACGCTCTAATGCTTTACCTGTGGAACCACTGTATCTACATTTTCCCCATGGCCCTCGTCCAGCTAATCTGGGTACCGCCCACTCCCTTGCCCGCAGAAGCTCCCACCGTGTGGGAATTTTGTTGGCAAACAGTTGTCTGGTTCATCATGTTTGACTTTTCCTACTGGGCCTATCACACGCTTCATCATAAGGTTAGTAGGTAGAGATAGAGCGCTAATATTTATCTTGGAGAAATTATTTTATCTTGCGGCTTCTTTCAAATAAAGTCAGTTTAGTTCATCAATCTAGTGTCTAACTATTTAACCACAAACAAACAGACAATGTAGTAATTTACAATCCAAGCATAACAACCTAATCAATTGTTTTATGTGCAGGAAAGAAATCAAAATTCTGTAAAGTGGGGAAGCGAACCGCGAACCTCTTACGTTACAGTCAGGTGTGCTACCATTGCACCACGAAACCAGACGAGAAGAGCACATAACCTTTATAGTGTAAAGTACTTTTGTATAATTAGGATATATTTATATCTAGTTAAGACCGTTCATCAATTTTTGTTTTCAGGTTCGATTTCTGTACAGATGGTGTCACTCCGTTCATCATCAGTATCACAGCACCTTTGCCATGATGACTCAGTACCTTCATCCGTGGGAACTCTTCTATGTCGGTTTCATGGTCACAGTCATTCCATGGGCCTTCCAGTACCACGTTCTTACGTACTGGAGTTGGTTCATCATCTCAACTTATGTTTCTATTGAGGTAACACCTTTCAAACAATTAATCTTTTTAGCAGATCCAAACGTTGATACGCATACCGTCAGCGTGGGGCGTTTTCAAGACAGAATGACACATATGATGTTAAGCAAAGGGTAATGCTGAAGATAAATTGTAATGCCTTTTCCTTTGCCCAAACTTATTAACCAAAACATAAGTAAAACTTGAGTTCCGTAAAATGTTGCCCTACAAACCACAGCACAGACTCACTTATCGAATAGAGTGGGAGAGAGAATGGAGTGTTGTAGAGTCAGTTTAACTTAAAACTGTCATCGAAAGTAACCTTAGAATTGAACGAAGCTATTAAAGTTATAAGCATAAAGGAGAACATACATAAAGAAAATACAATAAGTATGTACTTGAGTTTCACGCTCACTGAAACTAGAATTGTTAATTGAATTAACATTTGTTGCATTTTAGATTCACAGTGGCTATGATCTGCCCTTTACTTTTGACAAAATCTGCTCTCTGTATGGCGGTGCCGCGAAACATGATATGCACCATCTGAGACCTATGTCAAACTTCGAACCTTGGCTCACTTGGCTGGACAGACTTTGTGGTAAGTAGT
>JASAND010005134.1:0-29763 GCA_030248195.1 Trissonchulus latispiculum
AACAGGATAAAAATGAGCACAGTATATACGTATTTTGCAAGTGTCACCTCGTACATTTGGCGGATTTTCTGGAGCATCAATACCTGCTGAGATTATCCAAAAATATTCATCGGCCTATATATTCTCCAAATCACTGAACGAAAGCACATTTTTAGCCTATTCTTTAATTTGGAGAAATCTATGTTCAAAGATCGAGTATCGAAGGTTCACAGTTTGTTGGTATTAGGGATCGGCTCCGGCTCCGGCTCCGTCTCCGGTTCCGACCGGAGTTGGTACCTCTGGCTCCGGCTGGCCGAAGTCGAAGCAGGATTTTTTCGGAGAGATACTTAAGAAACAGAACTTTAAATTGTCTTAAGGTGCTGGTATCGCTTTGTGTAAATTTAACCCTATAGGCTTTAATTCTTTATGAAAGTGGATGAAACTTTTTAAATGCACTATTTCGGTGCGCTTTAACATTCAGAGACCAGTCCCGCATTTTTAGGTGCAAACATAAGATATTTTTGGTTTTTGCCATTATTCTCTCAACCGATAGTCGAGACACCAGATTGGTTGGTATGGCTGGAAAGAGGGCGCAAAAATGAACATTTTTGCTTTTACAACTTTTGAGCTATATCTAGTGGTTAAATCAGTATAAGCAAAAAACAATTTTTGGGGTCCAAAAATGGCCGTTTTCGAGAAAATTAGTTTTTTCAAAATTACTGCCAAACCGTACGGACAATTTTGGTTTATTTATACTCGATCGATACAGTCTCATTGCACATTTTATCAATGCCTATTAGCCGGAGTTTGTTGCTCTAAGCTAGAGAGTTGGCCGAAAAACCATTATGGCAAAACTGCGATTATTTTGTTTTGAACATCGATTTCTCAAAAACTACCCAATGGAATCGCGTGATTTTTGGCAAAATGAGAATTCGCACTATTGCGGAGGGACATTTTTTGGTTTGAGCTGAAACATCTCCAGTTGCGAGAAAACTCAATGCAAAGTTGCGAAATTTCGTGTCATCGCACATTTAATGGATTTTCTTGACCGTTAAGACCTGCTAAGCCAAATCCAAAAAAATGTCCCTCGGCCCACATGTCCTTTATAGGAAGGCACAAGAAAAAATTTTGGCTCGTTCCACAGTTTTGAGAAATCGATGTTCAAAAATTTTTGATCTATACTCAGCCTGTCAGATGTCAGTATGTCAGAAAATTTTCGCTATTTTTTGGGGATTTTTACTAGTTTCGTACTCTCACGAGAATCTACAGATTATAAGCTTTAAAATGATGTATAAAGCTCTTTCCAACTCACAAAATTGCGAAACTTACGACGTTTCAAAAAATACCCACAAAAGCACTGCACAAAACGATACCAGCACCTTAAACAAGGCCAAAACTCAAATTCTGATATTTTTACTTGCACATGCTCAATTTTCCTTTACAAGCCTAACGATGTCATATATATTTTCTAAAATAAAATAAATTTTTTAGGTTTCCGCCAAATATTCATCAAAACGCAAACACTCTTGCATAGATGCAGTGGAAACCTTCACTTCCATTTTGCTGAAATAGGAAAGTACCCTACGCAACTTGGAAAACCTACGTAAAAGCCAGTGTTGCCAGCGCCATAAATCTAATTCAAAAGTTTAGAGTCAAAATTAAGTAAGTAGTATTTTTTACATTCACGTTTAAAAGTGCAGCGAAGTACATCCATATTCATTTTTCAAAAATTTTTGGCACGAGCATGAACCATCTATGTTTTGCCAAGTTTTTAGAGACCAGTCAAAGATAATATATACGACGTGGTAATCATGAAATTTGCAAGATACCTGATATTTTTGAACTGATTTAGTTAGTTGAAAAGTCAGAGGAATGTATTGCCCTTAGATTTCACATTTCTGCGCAGTTTGTTTTTAACTTTTGACTTTTTCATTTTCTTGTCCTACTGATGATAGAATATACGCTGGGTTTACTTTAGGCGAAAAAAGTGGAGGGGAGAGTGCGGGGGAGGTCGAAAAGTGGGGGGGGGGAATAAAATGGGCTAAAAATGCCAAAAATATCGTATAAAAAGCCTGTTTTCTACATATACTGCTATAACTAAGCTTAAAAGTGCTCAATAATTGAGTTTTAGCACCAAAAAAGACGATTTTTGACCAAAAATTTCCGGCGACGCCGGAAAATTTTTGAAAATTTTGACCAAAAATCCTAAAAATTTGGCATTTTCTGGGCACCTTGGGGTGAGTGGGGGGGAGCCCAAAGATGTGGGGGGGGGGCGGAGTGGGGGGGACGAGGTCGAGTGGGGGGGGGGGGGGGGGAACCCGGAAACGTGGGGGGCCCCCCCCCCGCCCCCCCCAACTGAAAAAAGTTGGCTTGCTTTTGTTGTTGCTAACGAAAAGCTATACCTACAGCTGTCCTGCAGATGGCGATGAACAAGCTAAGCTTTTGTCGAAATCAAAAACAACTGTATTATATATCTACGGAATTTGCTTACTATTGAATATTTGAAAAATTGATTTTACAAAAACTACTTGAATGAGCTAACACATTGATAATTGCTTTGATTTGTCGGATGTACGAATGTGAACACAGACGAAAACTGCAAAAGCTAGGTTCAGAAGTCAATAAACTGTTTTTCAAATTTAGTGTCATTTTTGGTCCACCTCCAGCTCCGGCTCCGGTCGGAGGCAAATTCCCACCTCCGTCCAATCCTTAGCTGGTACGTCAAAAAACAAGCTATTTTGGTAGTTTCTAGAAACTTTAATAATATGGATATATATACATTATGCAGATATCTTTCCAATTCAAAAAATTGAGAATGTTGTAGTGTTTCGAAGAACACCGCACAAAAGGATACCAGCACTTTAAGTTGTACTTAAACAAATGTATAGTATACCTCTAGCTTGACGTTAAATCCAGCAGATTTCAGAATATCTATTATTTCCTGACACGTAGGATTATCAACTGCCTACAAGCATTTATGAAATCAATAGACGTGCAATACACATGATAGATAAATGTTATCGTAATGTAAATATTAAGGAAGGGTGGATAAACAAGAACTTTTGGACGGACATTATAGAAAAAAGACGTATATATATAACTAAAGTTCGAGGCAACGAGATCTTGTCATGGGCTTCAAAATGTGCCACAAACACTTCGAAAAAAGAACTTTGCTAATGTTTTTCCAATATCTCAACTAGTGATGTGCGCCAGAGCTCCGCTCTGACGGAGCTCCGGAGCGGAGCTCCGATTTTCGGTGCTCCGGAGCGGGCTTCTGCTCCGGAGCTCCGGGTGTCCGGAGCAGCCTTGTGCAAGCTTTGAAGGTGCTAAAAAAATTAGAAGTATGATCTTTCTCTGAACTCCACGATTTCTCCTTACAGCATGTAAGACTGTATTGAATTTTACATATAGTTGTCGCACTCCTTAAAAATGTTTCAATTTTCCCAAGGCTGCGTTCTTATATACTTCTCAAGACGTTTCTTTTCTCTGGAGACAATTTAAACTTGTCCATGTTCCAAATATATGAAAGAAAAATTAAATACAACTCAAATATTTATAAATTCATTCCGTAAAACGTTTTATATTTCGTACTTGGTATTAATTGTTCCATTAAATATTACATTTCCGTTAAATCTATTCCATGTACGTAAACTTTGAAAAACTGCAGCTGTTTTCTTTGCTTTTTTCTTTTCTATCTTTCAGATCAAAATTCTGTTAGCTGAAATTTTATATATTTCAGTTAGGTATTATACATCCTCATGATAAGTTAACTACGTAGTGGGTAAATGAAATCTGGTCCACACCCGTCAGATTTGCAATATTTTATGCATGAATTTGCACGTTTGGTATACATTTGATGAAATTCCTACAAGAAATATTGAGTATATATTTCATGCTGAATATAATATCTAGATTTGCGAAATCTTGGAAAAAGTGAAACATTAAAGTAAACTGCAGTGTAAACTAACATGGGCTTTTACGTATGTAAACACAGCAGTATGCACAATCAATTACGTAACCCAAAAATTCTGTATTTCAAATCAAAAATACAGCGAACAAGTAATTCGTATGTAGCAATGAAATCAGCATATGAAAATAAACAGTTAAACGATAAAACTTTTATTGTACTTCCATTTTATCACAAAAGTATACAGTACAGCGAGTAGGCATGCTTTTTATTGACTAAACAACATCTTTTTAGCTTAAACCGAAATTTTTGCAGTTTGGCCTTCACTAACACTCGGAGCTCCGCGGAGCTCCGGAGCTCCGGTGCTCCGACAGCCCGCTCCGGCCGGAGCTCCGGAGCGGGCAAATGTCTCGGCGCACATCACTAATCTCAACTTCGAGCAGTGTCTTCCAAAACTTCATGCTTTTTAGTGGTTTAACTCTGTTTTTCTGAAATTCATTTTTTGGTATTAACAAGTCTTTAAGGTTTTTATATAGAGCATTTAGAACTACCTATACTTAGTAGTTTTTCGCTTGTTCCAGAAGGCACAAAAATTTTCTTTAGCCTATTTGCAAATTTTTCAAAATGCTGAACATTAAATATTGTTGTGGAAATCGTCTAAATGCCTAATAGGAAAAGCCTAGCCCCCCCAGACGTTGGGAATGTTTCGAAAAAAATTGCAAATGATCTAATATGGGAACCTTTAAAAGCTGACCTTTTTAATGAAAGTCGTCAATAAAAAGTTAGAAACAAAACGGTTATAGCCAGACCACTCTAGAAACCAAGACATGTCCAAATTTACAGTGAAGTAGAGTAGAGTTCAAGAATGTGACGTGATGTTTACGAAAACTTTCAAAGAAACTGTGCTATATACGCTCGGGGTTTGGGGGAGGTTCCGACCCCCCCCCCTTGTCTGGCATTTTTAGGGTTTTGTGGGCAAAGTGGGGGGGCTCCAAAAAGTGGAGGGGGAACCGAAAAGTGGGGCCACCACCCCCCCCCCCCTGAAAAAATGCCAGCTTGTCCCAAAATTCTTGGGGAGTAATCAAAAATTTAGCCATTTTATGTCACTGCATAAAACTGAAAAAGAATTCATGCCCACGGATCTTTTCCATACCGTTTTTTAATATTTCGCGCCTGCAGCACAGATTTTGAATCCCTTTCAATCCCGATTTTTATCAATTGACGCTTTTGCAGAATAAATATATCACATTTTGCAACTATTTCTACTTCGGTAGTGAAACCCAGCTGCGATGCAAAGTGGTTGATTAACACAATATACGTCCCCTCCTAGATGAGCGAACTAATATTTTCAAGTTAACAAATTTATTATTCAAATCTTTTTAAAGGTTTCTATTACGGATTTATTCCTAATGTCAAATAATTTCTTAACTTATATACTATTCAAATCTCTTTAAAGGGATTGCTGATTTTTTATGCAAAAATTTTTTCACTTTAGCTACACACACAGACACAGACAGCACGGAACTCTTTTGCAAAGTATATAAACATTACCTACCACCCCATTAGCAAATTTTTACAGGATCGACCTCCCCCTCTATTCAAAACCCTGGGTGCGTCCCTATGAGCATACGAAATCAACGTAGTTAGAAAAACTTTAGGAGGAAGACTGCCAAATTTGCTGGGGTGTTTGGGGCGGAGACCAATGAGCCGAAAGACTATGTATTCCAACTTGTAACGTCGGGAAAATTTTACGGAGCATTCTGAGACAGATTTTCCAGAAATAGTTCTGACATATAGTGCTTTGATATCATGTAAAATAATCTTCAGACCACTGTATTCTTTTCTGTGAGATACATGCGAAAAATTGGGTGTTGTAGGTCTATACGAGTGGAGGTTAAGTTAACTAACGTCTAATGAGCTCCAAGCTCTAATGCAAGCTCTAATGCAAGCTCTAATGCAAGCGATTATTGATTCAATCCCTTCTGGTCGTGCTGTTGTTCTGGCGGGCGATTTCAACGCTGAAACCGGGACAGACAATACTTTGTTTCCCGGCACTGTTGGCTCCTTCGGTTTTGGGTCAGTAAATGATAATTCTGTTCGGATGCTGTCCTTTGCTTCCGCCAATGGTTTCATTGTGGCAGATTCCTGGTTCAGGAAAAAGCCTCGACTGCGTTTCACATTTTTTCCAACGACGGTAGAACAAGGAAACAGCTTGACCATGTCCTCGTGTGTAGCCGTTTCCGCTCCCTGGTCGAAGACGTCCAGGTAAATCATCGAGCTGACGTATTGTCTGATCATAAACTGGTTGTAGCCAAACTACGACTGCATCTGAAGATTAGACGCAGCGCACCCCGGGCTGCAGCTCCTGAACTATCTAGCTTACTGACTACCCGCGGTCGTAATCTTTTCCACCTGGAGCTGAGTAACCGGTTTAATGCCCTTAATCTGCTGGAAAATGACAATCTTGAGGAGGTGTGGTCAAGCTTCAAAACGACGATAACATCCGCTCTGAATTCTAGCTGTCCTAAAGTCCGAAAACAAACGCGACCATGGATTTCTGCTCGCACCCTGGAAATTCGAGATGGGCGAAAAAGGGAATCCGACAAGCGCACTCGAAACTTCCTGCACAGAGAGATCCAGCGTAGTCTTCGAAGGGACTGTAACACTTGGTGGGATGAACGCGCAGCCGACCTCCAAAGCGCTGCTAACCGCGGAGACAGCCGTTCACTTTTCCGCATCGTCAACGAAATGGCTGGCCATACCCGATCTCCACTGCCATCTACTATCCTAGATGCACATGGCGCAAGCATCACCAACCGCTGCCAACGCTCACAGCGATGGGCCGAATATTTCAGGGCACTCCTCAATCGCCCAATCCCTGCATCTCCCGCTGGTGTTGACGAGGAGAATGAAATAACCGAAAATCCGCTTGTTGATCAATCCATCCCTTCACTCGAAGAGGTGAAAAATGCCGTTGCTTCTCTCAAAGTCCGGAAAGCACCTGGCGCATGCGACATACCGGCGGAGGCTTTGAAAGCTCTCGATGAGCAGTCGCTAAACGTAATGTGTCACTTAATTAATCTTATTTGGCGCAATCAAAAAGTTCCTGCTGAAATGAAGAAATCAATCAAATCAATCATTGTTCCTGTTTTTAAAAAAGGAAGCAGGGCTGACTGCTCCAACTACCGCGGAATAAGCCTTCTTTCGATAGCCGGAAAAGTTGTAACTGCAATCATACGAATGCGGATGTTGGATCTGTACGAATCTACTCTACGTGAACGTCAAGGAGGATTTCGACGAGGAAGGGGTTGCACTGACCAGATATTTGCTTTGCGCCAAATCATGGAGCGGCGGATCAGACACGGGAAACCCACCGTAGTATGTTTTGTTGACTTTGCGGCTGCGTTTGATAGTGTCCACCAGCAATCTATGTGGGACATCCTACGCATATGCGGTTTGTCTCGATCTTTCTTAGCCATCCTGATGGACCTCAATTCTGAATCGTCTTCCTGTGTGCGAACTCAGGATGGATTGTCGCCGGAATTCGCAGTCCGCACAGGAGTTCGCCAGGGTTGTATTCTGTCCCCTCTTCTGTTCAACCTCGTATTGGACTGGATCCTGGCCAAAACCATTGACGATAGCTCAGACGGTTGGTCGGTGATAACCTTATTGTGGCCGATCTAGGTTATGCCGACGACATCGCTCTGCTTCAACCCGACCCAAGATCAATGCAACATCTGCTTGACCGACTTTCCCGAGTTGCTGACAGTGTGGGACTGAAAATCAAACCCTCAAAAACGAAGGCAATGTCCATCCACACCCCTGCACCAACTCTGCAAATCTACGGTGAGCCCATTGAAGTAGTGACATCGTTCTGCTATCTAGGTTCCGTCATAAGTGCGTCAGCTATTGCCCCAGCAGAAGATATCGATGTGCGAATTGGAAAAGCTAGCAGCACATTTAAACGGCTGGCTGCCCGTTTATGGAGGAACAATAACATTCCAATTCCCACCAAGATGAAGATCTTTAATGCCAGCATCATCCCGATACTTCTGTACGGATGTGAAACTTGGAGCCCTCTTGCTACAAATATTGCCAGACTCGAAGTGTTCCACATGAGCTGCCTGCGCTCTATTCTTGGTGTAAGACTTGTGGATCATATTACCAACATCGAAATCCGTAAACTCTGTTCCAGCCAGCCTACCATCTCTGAAAGACTCCGACGGTCCCGATTACGCTGGCTGGGCCACATAGCCCGTCTGTCTCCGGAAAGGCTTTGTGCCAAAATCTGGCATATACCTGCACCCAACGGCTGGAAGTGTGTTCGTACTGCCCCTAAGAAGACATGGCTGTCAACAGTACAATGCGATCTTAAACACCTAAAAGATGCGTACGGCGCAGCTGTCTGGGCACGAAGCTTCCGGGAACTCATCTGTGACGTGGCACAAGATCGGGCTCAGTGGCGACGTGTGATTCTGCAGGGGAATCCGACAGCTGTTGGCAACGACTAGCTCCAGGATTAAGTGCAAGTAAGTGCAAGCTCTAATGCTCCAAGTATCTGTCTTAACTTATGTGAAAATGACGTGATCTTGTTAATCCCTGCGTTCGCAGTGCTAGATTATATACATTATCGATATTGACGCTGTTATTTGGTGCCATTTCGAAGATGTGAGGTAAAAGGTAAAAGGTAAAGTGACCCCTGGAGAGAACTCCAACCTACAGAAGGTTATAGGGTGCCGGTGCTTATCTCCGGATTCACAGCCCGAAGCCAGGAGCGACAACTCTAATGTTGACTACAACTGTGGAAGGGGGGCCAGCCCTTCATCAGGCATCACGCCACAACACAGAATCCTGTTACCTTCCCACCGCAGTGGTACCCATTTACCGACCAGTTAAGGATAGACAGCTGGGTTGGCTGGAGCCCACGGCGAACCGATATGTGCTTAGACCCTCACTCAAGGGGGTTTGCGAAAGTCTTGTGGCAGCGGGGGTTCGAACCTGGACCGTAAGATCTTTAGTCGAACGAACACCTTACCACCGAAGATGTGAGTCAATTACTCCAAAGTACTGTAGCAGAATCGGCTGAAACTTTGCGTAATACAGGTCAGTGAGTGTACCAAGATGTGCAGAAAGCTAAGTCACTAAACCTCGCTCCAATGTTTAGAAATGCTAGATTGATTTCTCGAACTACATATGGATGGCGATCACTCCAAAAAGCTCTAAGACAGTTGTATGCGCATACTGAACGAAGGAATGTTCATATCGAAAAAAGGATTTCATATTCGGATTCAGCAGGTCAAATAACCCCTATAAGCACTTTCGGCAAAATCGGAGACAAAAAATTTTTGACTCCATTTTTACTGCGCTCAGCTAGGTTTTCAGGCCTAAAAATAAGGGTTATTTCTTAACAAAAAGTTTGCTAGCACACTAACAAGAAACTCAAAGCCCTCGCAAATCAGCGGCAGTTTGCCCCTATTAGAGCCTAATAACCGGTAAATCGCAGGGGTAGGCTAAGGGCTGTCAATTCTATTAGATCGAAAACGGTGCTCGGTCACATCGCAACGTTTTGCCAAATTTCAAAATTTGACCTGTTTTTGCTAAAGAAGGAAACAACGCTCGAAACCCGGAATACCTTTACCTAATATTTGGTACTAATAACAGCTAACATTCGTTGCAAAAAGTTTCAGAATTGGTCAAACCATTAATCCACCAGAGTTCAAAAAATCTTTTCAAAAAACCAACTTTTCGCACCAAAATTTCTACTTTGGCGCAGTGCCAGAATCGGTGTGTGTTAGATATAATAATGCCCACTACCGACTATTCAACCTTGATAATATGTCAGCTAGTCATATGACAAAAGGTAGGTCTCTCTGAAAGTTGGGCAAAACCGCTCGTAGCCCTTCCCCCCTTAAGGTGCTGGTATCGCTTTGTGTAAATTCGACCCTACAAGCTCCAATTCTTCATGAAAGTGGATGAAACTTTCCAAATACATTATTTTCGTGCTCTTTAACATTCTGGGACCAGTCTCGGATTTTTAGGTGTAACGATAAGAAAGTTTGGTTTTTGCCATTATTCTCTCAGTACATGGTCACTACACTGGATTGGTTGTTATGGCTGGAAAGAGGGCGCCAAAATGAATATTTTTGCTTTTACAACTTTTGAGCTACATACCTCTAGTGCTTAAGGCAGCATAAGTCAAAAACGATTGTTGGGGTCAAAAAATGGCCATTTTTGAAGAAATCAGTTTTTTCAAAATTGCTGCCAAATCTTACAGACAATTTCGGCTTATCTGTACTCAATAGATACACCGTCCAATTACGCATTTATCAATACCTATTCGCTGGAGTTCGTTGCTTGAAGCTAGAGAATTCGCCGAAAAACCATTTTGGCAAAATTGCGATTATTTTGTTTAGAACATTGATTTCTCAAAAACTACCCAATGGATTCCCGTGATTTTTGGCTGAATGAAAATTCGCCCTATTGCGGAGGGACATTTTTCTTGGTTTGAGCTAAAACGTCTGCAGTTGTGAGAAAACTGAATCGGAAGTTGCGAAATTTCGTGTCATCGCGCTTTTGCCGTATTTTCTGCAGTACTGAGACTTATTGAGCTAAATCCAAAAAATGTCCCTCGGCCCACATGTCCGTCATATCATGGCACAAGTAGAAATCTTGGCCGATTCTACACTTTTGAGAAATCGATGTTCAAAAATTTTTGGTCTATATTCAGTCTGTCAGATGTCAGCATGTCGGAAATTTTTTGCTATTTTCTTGCCAATTTTGCTAGTTTCGTAAGCTCATGTTAATAAGATTATAAGCTTTAAAACGATGTATAAAGTTCTTTCCAATTCCCAAAATTGCGAAAGTTATAGGGTTTCGAAAAATCACCAAAAAAGCACTGCACAAAAGGATATCAGCACAGCACCTTAAGCTCGACAAGTACAATGTTTTGGACAATAATCTGAGCAGGAATTTTTACGCTGGCATTCGACTGACCAATTTTACTCATATATATAATATATATTGGTCGCTACCGCGACCACTTAATTACGCAGTAAGCTAACCTTCGACTTAGGAACTCTTCTGCCTTCGGCTATAGTTTTCTTTAAGTTCAGGTATGCTGGATAAATACATATCCACCTACACACAAAAAATTATTAATATATGGATTATTTACGACAAAATAGGTTTTCTACACAAAGCTGCACGTGCCTTCATAGCCAGCTTTCAGTTTCATTTCATTCAAGTTTAGCATTCACACAAGCTCTCTGAGGCTAACAGTAAACCTAAAGGACAATGGATGTGTACGTACCTGCCTTCATCCGAATGGCTGAGCCTTTCGTAACTTCCCATTAAACACAAATGACTACGTATATATAGTAATGAAGTAACTAAACCAACAGTTTAAACTTAGGAGTATATCCAGAATGGAAAAGGAGCACCGACTACTGTTCTCTATTTTTGGGTGCCAAAATTTTTGGGAACCTATGTACCCCACCTCAATCCATAGGTTAGGCGGTCAGCGAAAAAGTGTGGTGGGGGATCGAAAGGGAGGGGATCTGGAAGGACAGGGAGGGTCGCAAAGATTCAATTTGGGGGGAGGGGTGCAACAACTTTTCGAGGGGAGGGTCGGCAAAAACGGTTTTCGGTCAAAAACTGAAAAATTTTAACAGCTTTCAGCGGTTTTAACGTCGTAATTCGCAGTTAACGTAAAAATTTTATATATTCGTTAATTTTTCCCAAATTTTTGAAAAATTTCCAATTTTCGAATAAATTTTCCAAAAAAATTTAGGTAGGTTTGAAAATTTTTAGGGGGGGGCTGGGGGAGGGGTCGCCGGGAGGTCCATATGGGGGAAGGGGTAGCCAACATTGTTTCGGGGGTGAGGTCGGGTATATACCTATGTAGTATATATATAGGGGTGGGGCAAGTTGAAACAAAAATTTTGGTAGAAATGCTGCCATTCGTCATAGCCCTGACTGATCTAGACAAAATTATGCATTATCGATACTGCAAGCTCGGGGCTACATGGAACTACAGCGCTTTGTTACATATTCAAAGCGTTAGTGCACTACGACAATAAACGTGCCGTCCCAAGTTAGCAATTCTAAGTTGCCCCACAGTCCAACTTGGGCTGAAGGTGGCGATCGGAAGCGGTTTCAACCAGCTATTATTCGTTCCTTTGGCTAAAATCAAAGGAAACCACTGTTTTTTGTGTTTTTTACGTTTTCGCACACTTTTTTTAGAAAAACACACAAACTTTAAAAAACACACTAAAAAGCACACTCAAATTTTCACCTGAAGGGCTGAAGGAGCAAATTTTTACAGATTTTAAGCATAATTTTTAAGTTTTTCCAAAAAAGTTTGCGCCCTTGCCGCAAATATCGTATATATATATTCCTGTTTTTACTTCTGTTTGTTTTCGTCTGGGCATTAGTTTTAGTGTAGCCTTCATTATTCTAAGCAACGCTGCCATTTGGGACTGTATATATAGGCATATTATTCTACGAAATTATGTTTCCAAATTCAAGAAATAACGGGAATAAAATATGTCGAAAATTTTTTAACAATTTCAGACCAAAAGGTTCAATTTTCAAAAAATTCTCAACGGCTCCGCCCCCAGACCTGCCATTGCAGGTAACGTTCAGAACATTGAAATATCGTTTATAAAGACTGACCAAGCAATATATGTTTTGTATATATATAGAAGAGATAAGCGATAAAACAGCCACGTATTCACGTATAGTATACGCCCGCCCGCCCGTTTTGTATGTAGTTTAAATAGTTAAATATAGTTTGAAATGTTGTAAAAACCGTTAAAAACGTGTTAATATTGCGAAAAGCGAATTTCAGGAAAAACAAATTTTTAAAAAACACATTTTCTTAAAAAAACACAAAAAGCAAAGGTGGAATTTTGAAAAAACCTGAAGGAAAATTTATCTAAAATGTAGAGGAAGTCGAGACGAACAAAATCATACCAAAACCGCGCAGTAATTGGAAAGGCTTCAGGCGATAAGGCGTCCCAAAGCGAATTTTCCATTTTTAATGCAATTTTAACACAGATTTTCGAAATTTCTTCGCAAACTTTACTGTTCTAAATAAATGTCAAATGCTTTAAAATGACCAAATTATGAATTCCATGTTTTGGTTTTGCATTACCTGCCATTTTTTATACTATTTTTTGAAGTTTTCTAGCCTTAGCCAACGCCGTCAAAGATTTTGCTTAAATTCTCGGTAAAAATTTATAGTAAATCCTTTATACAATGTTTTTGCATTCTACAGTAAAAAATACCCATGCAGGTAAAGTTTGAACATAATGGGACTGATAAGAAGGATTTTATTAGTCAAACTGTTTTTTTGAACAATTTCAAAATTTTTGTTTTATCTCGATAAAGATTAGTGTGTACGCATTAGCACAAAACCATTAATGTCACTGAAAAATTCAGGATATTTTACCTAGGGATGCACCGGGGCCTGGCCCCGGCCCCGGCACCGGGGCCAGGCCCCGGCTCCGGCCCCGGTAGTCAGGCCCCGGCCCCGGCCCCGGTGGTCAGGCCCCGGTACCGACCGGGGCCAAAAACTAGCACAATTTTGTAAATTTTTTACATTTTTTGACCAAAATTTTTAATTTTCGAAAGCCAAAAAGTGTTAAAAATCGTTTGTTTTTGCGCCGATATTAATGAAAACAAGGATAGTAACGTTTGCATATCAAACATTATTGCAAAATTTAAATTTTCCAGAAAATTTTACAAAATTTTTGATTTGGACCCCCAATTTCCAGGCCCCGGTCCCGGCCCCGGCCCCGGTACCGGGGCCAAGGTGGCCCCGGCCCCGGCCGGGGCCACGATGAGGTCCCGGCCCCGGCCCCGGTAGTGGCGGCCCCGGTGCATCTCTAATTTTACCCTAGAAAACATGTTTTCATGGTTCCGCTATTGGAGTATAGCAGGTATTTTTAAATTTGAAAAAGGCATACCTTTTTTGGATCGAAAATGTGACTTGTATAGTTGGATGTATAGTCAATCGGGAAAAAAACGCCATTTTTTCAGACTTTTGGACGTGTAGAACTCATTTTTTGGAATTATGGGAAAATTCTTGTAGTTTGAAGATTGGCAACCCCTACGAATTATTTTCATGTATTACTGACTTCTCGGACCGTAGCAAAAGAGAGTACTTTGTGATTTATTTCCTGGGAAAAAAGCCAAAATCGGGAAAAAATCCACTTTGGTCGAAGCATATCCTGAAGGCGTAGACCAATTCTGAGTGTTCCAACGTGTTCAGCGTCGCTTATTTACTCTGGATTTGTTGTTTACCGAGGCAAATTGCCTTCGAAAAGCATTGAATAGAACTTGTTAGTTTGCAGCATAAACTGGCTAGGTTTCATCAAATATAACGTAAACATACAAATTTTTTTAAAAACTTGCTAAAACGAAGGTCAACCACAAAATAGTGTTTTCCAATGAATTCGTAATGCTCTTTTTGGCCAAATGTGCCAGTTTCAGGATGAATTGTGGAGTGTAGCGGTCAAAACGACTGACGTGACATATTAGTCCAAAAGTTGCTCATTTCAGGGACTGTCCACCTAAAAACGGTATTGCTTTGTAAAACTTGAATTGCTGATTACTTTCATAATAGTTATCATGCCAGAAATCCAGAAAAACTGCTCACTATGGGTCTCGCAAGCGACTGGCTTTTTTTCCCAATGGGTCAAAATCATCGGGAAAAAAAGCCACACCTGCCCAGAGACAACGTGACATTCTGAACTGTTTGCAATTGTATGAGGATAAAGCCAGACATGTTCTCTCTTGATTGCAATAGAAATTATTCAGATAGCGCTATTGACGCTAAAGTTATGAATTTTTGAAACATTATCTGGGGTTTTTTTACTGAGGGGGCGGGGGGCCCCCCCCCCCCACTCGACCTCTTCCCCCCCCCCACTCGTTCCCCTCCCCACTTTTTGGGCTTCCCCACACACTCACCCTAAGGTGCCCAGAAAATGCCAAATTTTTAGGATTTTTGGTCAAAATTTTTCCGGCTGCGCCGGAAATTTTTGGTAAAAAATCGTCTATTTGGTGCCAAAACTTAATTTTTGAGCACCTTTAAGCTTAGTTATAAGAGTATATGTAGAAAACAGGCTTTTTATACGGTATTTTTGGCATTTTTAGCCCATTTCAGGGCTCGGACATGACGCTTTTGGAAAAGTAGGAAAAAAAGTAGGAACAATTTTTCAGAAAAGTAGGAAAAAGTAGGAACAAAAAGTAGGAATTTTCAGGCTTCATAATTGATTTCGCAGGCAAGTTATCTAATTTTGTCTTTAACAGAACGTCATTATGCAGATTTTCCGTAAGCCCCAATCAATTCTTCATTTGTCTTGAAGCCTTTAAAAACGATCATGTAAGTGTCTACAAGTTAAAGTCGTGATCCCCAGTTTCGGCGATAGAGATGATCTAACGGCCTGAAATTTTAAATACAAGTAGGCAAAGTCCATGTACCCCACCACCGGCCCACGATACAAAATTTGAGCTATCGAGCGAATTTTGGGCATGGCATTTATACCTTCGTCTACAAAATTAAAAAAACCTAATATTTGAAGAATTGTAGAAACATTTCCATAGCGTTTAGCAACTTGCTAATTTCTACGAGAATGAGAGTAACCTCCATATCTTAACGGGACGTCAAATTCACGGACCACTGACCGAAAGTTAGTTTTGTTTTAGCGAACCTCAATGATCTAAAGTCATCCATATACATAAATTTAAGCGATTTACGCAGCTTTTAACAAAAAATGCGATTTTTTAGCTTTTTGGGTGTTTTTAACAACGAAGCGTCGTGAGTCCGAGCTGGCTTTTTCGACAGGGTTGGCCCCAGGAACAGGAACCCAAGGGTGGCGAGAAAACTAGGGTTTTGATGGTAAAACTTCAAAAATGTTTCCGGCTTCGAAGGATTTTTAGGTCTTTTTAAATGTTCCTTAGCTATTTAAAGTTTAAAATTAGGTTAAATATCATAGGGGTCGCGGCAGCGACCCCTATAATATGTGTGAAAAGTGGCTGGAGACAGTGTAAAATAAGCTGCGCAGAAGCTGCGCAAAATCCTGCGCAGATCCTGCGCAGATTTCATGCGCAAATTGTAGAGCACATCGAGTTTAGTATGTCTGTGAAGTTTCAGCCCCGTATCACTTACCGTTAAAAAGTTGCGCCCCGGACCGGTTATGGCGGCGATGTTTTTTTTTCCGGTTTCTCCTATTTGATGGTTGTATTGTACATAATGTTCGCCGCTTTCACGTGATCTGCAGCGGTGGGCCAACCTAAAGGGCTATGGGGTCTAGTAGTACCCTCTAAAGAATTTAAGAATCACAACTTTTTTTGCGCCGCAGCTGCGCCACAGCGCCGCAGTGGCGCCGCAAAGTCGCCTCATAGCGAAAAGTGACCATTTTTGTGGTCGTCGCTCAGGTCGAACGTTACGAGCTGGAGCTGATTTCTTTTTATATTCAGAAATTACATATATTGAACTAACTAACGGTCCAGGTTGCGTTTCTCTATCACTTCCCTAGCGACCACAGTGGCCCGTCAAAGATGGCGAAAATTCGAAAAATGAAAAATCGAAATTTCTCGCTATCTATTTAACTTTGAACGCTCAAATCTTCCATACAATGGTTTTCTGGCACGGAGAATCGATTCCCGCAGTCAGTTTTACCGTCAGACCCACCCATCTTGCTGGGCTGGTTCCACTTTGCCGTCGGGAGGGTCAAGTCGGAAACCGCTTCCTGGAGGTCCATAGTAGGCTTTACCTGGCCTCTCAAAACTTTGTCTATAGGGGTTTTCTGGTGCGCCCAGCTCATTCCCGGTGTCCTTTTTGCCGTAGGACTCATCCATCTTGCTGTGCTGGTTCCACTTTGCCGTCTGGAGGGCCATGTCGGAAACCGCTTCCTGGAGGTCCATAGTAGGCTCTACCTGGCCTCTCAAAACTTTGTCTATAGGGGTTTTCTGGTGTGCCCAGCTCATTCCCGGTATCCGTTTTGCCGTCCGACGTACCTATTTTGCTGGGCTGGTTCTACTTTGCCGTTTGAAGGGTCAGTCGGGTGGCGGGTCAAGTGGTCGAAAATAAAATTTTTCAAAAGTGGTCAAATTTGGTACCAAATGAAAGCCCTAAGCGAGCTGAGCAACTTTTGTCATAGAACTGCATGCTCAAAGTGGCTGTAGAGTGCTGTGGTGGGGTGGGGTGGGGACTTAGGCGATTTTCGGTCAAAAATGAAAGTTTTCAAAAGTGGTCAAATTTGGTACCAAATGAAAGCCCTAAGCGAGCTGAGCAACTTTTGTCATAGAACTGCATGCTCAAAGTGGCTGTAGAGTGCTGTGGTGGGGTGGGGTGGGGACTTAGGCGATTTTCGGTCAAAAATGAAAGTTTTCAAAAGTGGTCAAATTTGGTACCAAATGAAAGCCCTAAGCAAGCTGAGCAACTTTTGTCATAGAACTGCTTGCTCAAAGTGTCTGTAGAGTGCTGTGGTGGGGTGGGGTGGGGACTTAGGCGATTTTCGGTCAAAAATGAAAGTTTTCAAAAGTGGTCAAAGTTGGTACCAAATGAAAGCCCTAAGCGAGCTGAGCAACTTTTGTCATAGAACTGCATGCTCAAAGTGGCTGTAGAGTGCTGTGGTGGGGTGGGGTTGGGGACTTAGGCGATTTTCGGTCAAAAATGAAAGTTTTCAAAAGTGGTCAAATTTGGTACCAAATGAAAGCCCTAAGCGAGCTGAGCAACTTTTGTCATAGAACTGCATGCTCAAAGTGGCTGTAGAGTGCTGTGGTGGGGTGGGGTGGGGACTTAGGCGATTTTCGGTCAAAAATGAAAGTTTTCAAAAGTGGTCAAATTTGGTACCAAATGAAAGCCCTAACCGAGCTGAGCAACTTTTGTCATAGAACTGCTTGCTCAAAGTGTCTGTAGAGTGCTGTGGTGGGGTGGGGTGGGGACTTAGGCGATTTTCGGTCAAAAATGAAAGTTTTCAAAAGTGGTCAAATTTGGTACCAAATGAAAGCCCTAAGTGAGCTGAGCAACTTTTGACATGGAACCATCCACCAATATTTGCTGTGCCAAATAACGTCACGTGCCCATGAAACTTTTGTCTTTACTTCTTCAACCGGAATTTAAAGGATATATATACGATACAGCCAACACACACATATTATCCTCTTTTGTGCGGAGCATTTTTGTTACTTGTTGCATAATTTTTAGCTCAACAGCAAAAATTAGTCTTCAGTATTTTTTTAAAACTTAACGTCCCCCAAAAAATTTGTGCCAAAGAAAAAGTCAGCCGAGTCCCACCAGAGGTCCGAATTCTTAAGATTTCGGTGCTACATGACTTTCTTTCTTTCTGGGCTGTGAACAGCTGAAAATTGCATTTAAAGTTGGCAATTCGTTGCTAGTCAAAACCTGAGTTTAGTAAAGTTTTGTACAGGAGTTTTCGAGGACGCAGAACATAAATCTGAAACTCCTTTCTGATCATACATTTGATAGCTTGTATACAACAGTGCACTCATATAAGCTTGCATCCTAAACTTAAAAACCTTAGCTTATAGAAAGCTAACCAAAAGCTTAATCATTAGACAGACAGCAACCGTGTTCTATCTACGAACCCCGAAAACCACCTCAATTTACAGCAAAATCAATCTGAAGCTAAAATTTTTCGGTTTCCCTGGTCCTGCAAATCTGAAAAATAACTAATTTAGCGAAACCGAAAAGTGTGCGATGTTTGAACGCAGCCAGGTCGAAAACGCACCCACACCAAATTTCAGCTAATTTTGTCAAGTTATGCGGAATCTGGACCTGGGACGTACACAGTTTAAATAAGATCCCACTTTTTTGCTAAGCTAACGTGTCCAGCCAATAGCACTCTGCCGTAAGATTTATGAAATCTGAATTTTACAACAGAAACTGGCAAAACCGACGAAATTTAGTCAATTGGGATTTATGCTGCAAATATTTATGTTCGATTATCTCCCTTATTGTAAGGAATATAGAGCAAAACAAGCTGCAGATTAGGGATCGGATCCGGCTCCGGCTTCGGCTCCGGCTCCGGCCGGAATTACGACTTCCGGCTCCGGTTAACCGGAGCCGGAGGCAGAGGTGCCGGAGCCGGAGTTTCTGCCCAGCACCTAACACTGTTGTTCGTATTTAATTTATATTGAACTATGTCGTCAAATTTTACTCCGTTTAAAATAAAAATGGCAATTTTTCAAAAAATTTCGCGCCATAGGCGCGGGTATTTGTAATTTCGATTTTATTTCTGACTGCGAAAGTAAGTTAGACACCAAATCTGCGTTTAATTATGCGTTTATTTATACTTTATCAAGTTATTATTTATTTATACGTATCCTATTATAAGAATATCGTGAATTCATGCTTTCTTTTCTATTTTGAATATCATTGTATATATATAACATTTGTATTGAATTCATTCATAGGTCCTTGCTAACTGCATTACAGTAATATATAAACATGGAATGTATTAGTCATTGTTACTGTCCATTAGAAGAGTGAGGTCTCCTCTCCTATGTATTAAAAGTGATTACAGGGATTTTTTATATAGCAAATAAACAAAGCCATCTTAACAACGCATATATGAATATACAACAGCACTTAATCCTTAAATATTAACAATATTTTGATAACCATTTTTTGTAATGGCCTAAAAATATTGGTCTTTGAAGACTTTCAGCCTAAAGATTGACAATGAAAAATTCCGGCTCCGGCTCTGGCCGGAGTCAACCTGCCTCCGGCTCCGGCTCCGGCCGGAGCGAAAATCCTTGCTCCGGCCGATCCCTACTGCAGATTATTTCCAAATAACAGAAAGTCAGCGATTTTTTAGATAATTTTCTGTCAAATCAGGCCGATTTCGTCTTTCACAGGAAAAAAGTAGGAAAAAAGGAATTTTTGACCTAAACTAGGAAAAAAGTAGGAACATACGAAAAAGTAGGAAAAAAGTAGGAAAAGTAGGAACTGTCCGAGCACTGCCATTTTATTCCCCCCACTTTTGGACCTCCCCCCCACTAGTGGGGGGGCGTCCCCCCCCACTTATTTTTGCCTAAAAACACCCCAGATTATATACCGTTTTCCCGCCTTTTCAGGAACAAAATTTTCCAAAAAATGTCGACCCCGCCGTTGACTATAGAGGAGAGCTAGAAAGCTAAAAATCGGCGTGTGCGCTTATATTGAGGTCGCCATTCTACACGCCAAATATTACTGCAATAGCTTCACCCGTTAGGCCACAGCAGTAGTGGCTTTTTTCCCGAAATTTTGACGTGGCTTTTTTCCCGATTGACTATACAATGACACACTTAAAAAGTATATGGCCGATTTGTTGTTTACTAGAAAGTAAAAGTCACGTGCTTTCAGGAAAATATAAATTTATGCAAATTAGATGGCAAAATATTATGTTATAGGCTTAAGCAGATGCTAGGTCAATTTTGTCCCATGTTGCCCCGGGTTCCCAAGTTGACCCACCCCCTATATACCCAGCGCGGCCCTTAGAGACCCGTTCGAGCACCGCGCCAGCTAAATACTCAACGAAACTAGACAAATTTGGTATCGTTGGAATCAGCAGTAAGAGTGTATAGCAAGGATCACAAAAAAAGGACAAAAATCAGTTTTTTGTTGAAAACTTTCAAGTTTCAGCCCCGATTGGAATATTGTTTGTGCATGCATGTGTGCCGGGACTCGCTTTATATTCACACAAAAAATTGCGGCCCTCCGCATACGGATGAGAAAATAATAGCAAAATTTCGTTACCTTTTTTTGTGAACGAATACGAATTCACAAAAAAAGGACAAAAGTTCACAAAACAAAGGACAGTCCAAATTTTCTAATTACTGCTACTATGTGCACAAATGAACTGTAAAAACAATCAGTAAACTTGTTTTACTTCATTTTAACTACATTTGAGGCACAGTTTTTCAGTGTACCCTTCCGGAAGACCAAAACTCGTCGGATCATCAGGTCCCAATCATCCGACCGTATATAATGGCACACTTAGATCTCAAAATTCAGCCATAAGAACTCAAAAACAGTTGGTAAATATTAATTCCACGCTGTATATAACAAACTGCTAACGTCAACTTTAAAGACGTCTTTGATATCATAATTGGTTCTAGTAGGGTAAGGTAAGGTGTGACCAGGGTCACGTGACCATGGGTCACATGGGGTAATAGTGCCGAGTACAAGCTTTCACTACCACAATGGTTGCAAATTATTTATAATAACGCGTAAACAAGGTTAAACGTTGTTTTTTCTTACGAATTGCAATTTTTAGTCCACCAGTCCCCGTTTAAGTCACCACTTGGACCCACCGGTGACCATACTAGTTTTTAGATGATCTACGCGCCAGTAGCAAAGTTTTGCGGTTTAAATATATACGTTTTCTAGTGCGCTAGAATCTAAACAGCTAATAAACATTAGCTAAGTGCTTCCTGGGATCTGATCTGCCGATTAAAAATTTGTCCTTTTATTTGTGAACTTGTTCACAAAAAACAGGACATTAGGCCCAAGCCAAGCCAGAGGTTGCAGGAAAAGGAAAACTGTGCGGATGGAAAGGCAATAGGTTGGGCATGTCTGATGCACAGTTTGGGATTATTGGGATCTGCCATGGTAGAGTAGCAACAAAAACACTAACTATGGCTCAAAACGTTTTTTAGTCCAATTTTGGGTACTTCCACTTAAATAAGTACATGTATTCTGTAAGAACGGGCGTAGCCCAAAACTTGCTACTATCATATGTTAAGCTAGTTATATGTGGCTATTAATAGGCAAAAGTTTGAATCCTTAAGTTGCAGTTTCACAGGAAAAAACTGATGTCCCGTTTTTTGTGAATTTTTGGCTTGTCCTTTTTTTGTGAACCTGGCTATACTATAAGTAGAAAAAAGTTTTCATCAAATTTTTAACTATGAAAATTTTCGCTTCCGGACAAGTTAGGTCCGTTTGTTTTTTCCGTGTAAGTCACGCTTGAAGAAGCACTTTTCTTCGAACTCAAAAATTGAACGATCAGGGCAGCCGGTGAAGTTTGGTTTTTCTGAGAGTAGTATTTGTGTTAACGCACCTATTGGACAATTTTCCGCTGCCCGGTCCGGCGAACGGAAGGCAGCAGCGGCTACCCTACTATATACCTACACTACAGTACACCTATCCACATAGGTGTGTTAGGGGGGGGGTGACCCCCCCACCAAATTGACAACTTTTCGCGACCCCCCCCCCCAGATTTTTCAGACTTTAGCTAGGCCCCCCGATTTTTGGCCAAAAAGTGGCCAAAAATGGCAAAAAAATCGAAAATTTAGGTTTTTTTTTGGGAAATTTGGCGGACCCCCCCACCCTCCGTCGGAACCCCCCCCCCCCAGATTTTTGCCCAGCCACACCTATGCCTATCCACACGAAGCCCTTTTTTAGAAAACAATTAGAAAACTCAGTGATAATTTTGTATAGGTGTGTAAGGGGGGGACCCCTCCTCCCCCCAAGCCCCAATGGAGGGGTCGCGGACCCTCCCCCCTAAAAATTTTTTCTACCCCTCCCCCCAAATCGGCTTTCGGCCGACCCCCCCCTAAAAATTTTCAACCCTACTTTTTTAAAACCCCCACCCCCACTTTTTTCGCCAGCCACACCTACTCTTAGTGGAGGAGGGCCGTCTGTCGTCTGCTGCAGGGGAGTGAGGCATAGGTGTAATCATAGGTGTACCTGGGGGGGGGGGTGGGGGGGGGACCCCTCCCCCCAAACGGAAAAGTGCCGACCCCACCCTCGAAATTTTGGAGGCAGACCCCACCCCCAAATGGCCAAATCCCAGACCCCACCCACCCAAATTTGCCAGACCCCACCCTCAACATTTTGAGAATTTAGCTTCAAAATTAGTAAAAATTCGAAATGTTTTGCAAAAAATTAAAAATTTTTGCGAAAAATCCAAGTTTTTTCGAACAAATGAGCAAAAATTAAGAAATATTGTTGATTTTTAGTTGGAAAAAACTCTTTTTTAGCAAATTTGCGAATTTTTTCTAAATTTTTGACCAAAAATTTTTTTACCCCCCCCCCCAAATTCGATTTTTCCGGACCCCACCCCACCTCAAAACGGCTGACCTCACCCACCCTAATTTCGGCTAACCCTCCCCCATCGTTTTCTCAAGGTACACCTATGGGTGTAATTGGGGGGGTGACCCCCCAGCCATTTTTCCAAAAAAAATTTTTGGGGTCACCCTGCCCCCCAAATGGGGGGGCGGGGGAGTTTACTCGCCTTCAAAAATTGGGAATTTTTAGTGAAAATTTTGCAAAATTTTTCAAAAAGTCCGAATTTTTGGCTTAGCGTGGTCATTATCGCGAGAAATATATACACGTTTGTAACGGTTTTATGGACTTAATGACTCAAGATTGACCTTATTCTGGACTTATATAAAACATGTTGGCAATCCAGTTTTCGAGTTTAAAACTCCTGTGTAATGTTAAAATTACTTCATGATTTTATGTTTTTCGGCATTAGCAATGACTGAAAATGCGATTTTTGGCATAGAAATTGAAAACTTTTTTGGGGGAGGTTTGGGGGGGGGGTCGTGGGCATAGTTTCCTTGGGGGGGGGGGGGTTGGGGGGTGGTTGAGTTTTGCGACAGTGCGTCTGCCTTAGTATCGCCCTTAATTTTAATTTATATATTAATTAATTCTTAATTTCATTAATAAATTAATTTTTATTCCTGCTGGAGCAGGAATGTATAAAAAGAAAATTGGTATGTCCATTGCAGTATGAGTCATTTCTCCATTCAGAAGCCCTATCTTCAACATAGGGCTAGCTTACGGCTGAGTTTTTTTGAGAGAGAATATGCAAATTAGTTTTGGCAGCTGCTATTTAAGTAGCCGAATGGACAGACTCTACGCAGTCTTCGGCTGTCTGCAATCAAAATGGTTGCATATTTTTGAGCACCAGTGTAGCTTGGGAGCTACACCAAGGTGCACTAGGATTAGATAGTATGTGTAGCCTGCTTGCATTCTCTGGCGGGATTACACTACTATATCGCACTGGATTTTGGTGATAAAGCATAAAACTTAGAAAAAGCAACAAGGATCAAGCGCAAAACACTAAAAAACCGAATACCTTTTCTGGCGACGTCTTCTATTGGGGACATCTTCCACCAATTGGGGTTTCTGCTGCCAAGACCCCCCAACGGAAATAAAAATTTAAAGCAAGACCTACGTTTTTACTAACAAATTATCCAACTGTAATTGAATAATAACAGGTCTACTAAGGAATACTGCCCCTTTTGGGGCCTACTTGTTTCAATTCAATTTAATGAAATTTAGCTATAAAAACTTAGAATTGAAATACACTCGTAGAAATGTTCCAGTAGAAACTATAGGAATCACTTTTGTGGATAATCAACACAAAAGCTTTTGTAGAAAATACAGGTTACCTCTTGTACTTTCTACAGGTCGTCCTTGGTAGTATTTACCGGATATACTTTGGTAGAATGGATTACAAGTTAGACTAGTATTCAATACAAATGAAACCTGTAGTTTTCACTGGTATACAGGTTTACTCTACAGTAAAGTACTCGATACGCTGATAACTGTAATGGAATTAGTTAAGGTGGTGATTCCCTTTGGTCACATAAAGTTTGCACCATTATAACTCATTCACTACTTGGAGTTAAGGTGGCGCTTGCATTACCGGGAAAATGGCTATTAAAAATTAACCCCTGGATGGATTTGGCTGAAAATTGGTGGAAATGTATACCAGGGTGCCCTGCATCTTTTAATATCCTACTTAGGCGTGACAATTGAGGGAGTCTGCAGTAGGAGCCACAAATGTGTTAAAAACCACAATTTTTGACTTTTACCATGCTGTTTTGGCTATAGAATAGCGTAAAAGCTACAAACATCACGTTGAAAGTTGAGAATATCTTACCCATTATGTCAACCCTTATTTACAATCCACTACTAGAGCACACTACTAGCTTACACCGAAGAAAGGAAACGCTTTCGCTAATTTTCCTATTCATACAATGCAACGCGACACGAATTTACTAAACCAACACGAACAAGAAATTGACAACAATCAAACAACAACATCAACAAAGAAGCAACAATAAGAATAAAAATTCAAATCCTTGAACAAGACATAACTGCAACACACGAAATAAGTACAATACAACAAATAATTAAAAATTGTTCCTGATGACAGAAGAGATAGGAGGGCATGGAGGGTTTGGAAGTAAGGGTGAGGGAGGTGGAGGAAGTGTACACCAAGCCAGTTTCAAGCAGCGCAGCCTTTCTAAATACGGATAAGCTAGCAGCATTATGCCTAAAATAAAAATATTCTGATGACTGAGTCAGCTTACGCCGACATGAGGTCCAGAAAATTGAGAAATAAATAAGATAATTATTTCAGAAACCAGGTTTTGAATTAGTACGGCAAGTGGAAATGTGAAAAACAAGCGCTTTGCAATGCCAGTTACAAGCTTAATACTAAAATTTTTAGTTTACCAACACTCAAAAATACTTGGACGCATACAACAAAAATGCTAAAAAGTACATTCGAAGGAGCAGAGGACGTGCTGCACCCCCATTAGCGGCTGACCCAGTCCAAAACTGGAGGAGGCAAGGCAGTTGAAGCCATTATCCTTCGAATGCTAAAATTCAATGAATAAATGAAATCGCTAATTGTTCGGAGCTTCTATCGTCTAATCAAATACAACAGTTATAAGCTCCATCTAACAGACTGTAAGCGTGACGTCAAGAAAATGAAGTAAACGCTGGCCAGCAGGCGGATCCACGAAGGATACAAGGCATCATTATTTCTTTATGAGACTGTAAACGTGAGTAAGAATGCCATAGCTAATGTATATATATATACGTATGTAAGATCATAAATTGCATATGAATTTGGAAGTCTACTATAAAATCGAAGAAGCTTATTATTGACTTGATACCATTGCCCACCAGTTTCAGGCAGCTACCAAGCATCGAACGGTATAACGTGCAGAGTAACCGGATTTACCGTTGAAACTACCGACGGTGCACATTAGCGAAAGTGATCCAGAGCAGTGGATTTGACCTGAAACACATCACACAAATGTTCAAAAAAATTACGTATATAATCTAATTAATCAAAATCATTTGGGCACCATGGCCACACAGAATATAAAATTGGATAATGAAATTTAATTAAAAATGTTTTGGTAGCATGGTCAAATAGAAAATCATAATTGTACCCTAAACTTTAATCGAAAAAATTTTGGACAGCATGGTGGTAAAAAATTAATATTGGATCCAAAAGTTCAATCGAAAAAAATCCTGGACAGCTTCGCGTACAAAATCAATTTGGGTCTAAACTTTAATCGAAATAATTTTGGGCAGCATGACTCCATAGAAAATTAGATTTAGAGTAGAAAAGTTAAAAGAAAAGATTGTGGGCAGCATGACTCATAGAAAACCAAATTTCGTTCCTAAAATTTAATTAAAAATTCTCGGCAACAGGGCTCCATAGAAAATCTAAACTGAATCCTAAAATTTAATTGAAAAACTTTTTGGTAGCATGGTCAAATAGAAAATTGAAATTGGACCCCAAACTTTAGGTAGCCTAAACAGAAATTAAAAAAAAATAAAAAATAGATCAGTTTTCCAAATTAAGAATTAAATTGAAATAAAAGAGATCTGTCTTCCTCCAATTTATATGAGGATACACATATACATAGTTACAAATACATACAGTTCCCAAGCCTGCTTAGGAAGTGTCCGCCGGGACTTGAACCCGGGACCCCCCAGACTCGAAAGCCTGGGTTGCTCTGCCACTGAGCTACGTCCACTAGCAAAAAGGAACAGGCTTGAAAATATTTTTAATCTTTTGCTGGAAGAATTGTATTCGGGTTGGAAGAAAACAGATCAAAAAAAAAAAGGAAAGGGAGAAAAGAAAGAATGAAGATAGGGTTAGAGTGTGTATAAAGAATGTTACAGAATTTCAGGAAAGGTTGTATGAAGGGTATATATATATCAAAATATATATATATATATATATATATACGTACATACTCGGTAGAAATTTAAATTTGAAGGTTTTATTTAAGTTGCGTACACAAGACAACAAATGTAAAATACATACTATATAATGATACATATAAAATACATACATATAATGATATATAATGATTTTTATATATATATATATACAAACGTTACTATCTTTGTTTTCATTCATATCAAACGAAAACAATCGATTTGTAACACATTTTGACTTTCGAAAATTCAAAATTTTGGTCAAAAAATGTAAAAAATTTACAAAATTTTGCTAAGTTCTGGCCCCGGTCGGGATCGGGGCTGACCACCGGGGCCGGGGCTAGGCCTCGGTGCATCCCTAATATACATATACGTACTGGGCTTATTCTAGGGAATTTTTCTTGGGGGGGCTCTTTGGGGGGCCCTCGGGGGGCGAGTCGTTCATGGGGCCCGGGGGGGAGGCGCGAAAATTTTTCAAAATTTTTCTAAAAACATGCTAAAAATAGCGCTATTTTTATAGTAATCGCCAAAAAAGTTCGTTTTTAGTGCAAAAATAGTGCTTAAATAGGCAAAATCGACTAAAATAATCTTTGAAAATTTTTGAAAATTTGGCCTTCTGAGCGATTTTTTCAGGGCAAAAGTTGATACCAAAAGGGGCACCCACTTTTTTGGGGGGGGGGCGATTTTGGGGGGGAAGGGTGTTTATGGGGGGACCCCCACCCCCCCCCCCACTAGAATAAGCCCAGTACGTACAATGGCAGAAGACAACAGCCAGTCTGTAAAAGGTAGAAAAGGTATAGGGCCCCGACCCGGAGAAAGTCCTGTCCTCATGCGAGAATATATATACAGGGCGTCGGTGCTCATCCCCGATTACAAGCCACTTGAGCCAGGAGTTCTACCTCTGACAATAGCTGCAACAGGGGAGGAGGGGCCAGCTCTTCATAGCCATCCCGGGTCCTCCAGCGCCGAAATGGCACTTTTAAGGGTTTAGCCTCTAGTAAGCCAGGTAAGCGAAATTCTCCGAATCTGACCGCATAGGATGACGCAGCGTGCTCGATCGTGCTATAGTCTCTAACTGTTTCCATGTTGAGTTGTTAAAACATTTTTTCAAACAATTTGGGTGGGTTCCCCCCAAAAGTGGGTTTTTCCCGCCATGTTTGGCAATGTGCCAGACTAACGGTGCATCGGATCAGTCTAATATTTGCTGTGTACAAAGAAGAAGAGTTGCCATCATTGCAGATATTTGCAAAACTTTTCTAGCCCAACCCAGTCAAAAGTTACATCGGTCCAAACTTTTGGTAACTTTTTGGATGGTTGATTGGTTGAACCAAAAGTAGGTGTCATTTTCAAAATGTCAAAAAATGAGCAGGAGTGAATGAAATGTCTTGATCTTTGCATACATAGGTTAGAAAGAGTCGCGCTTTCTGCTCCCTGTTTTGGAGCCCATAACTCGAACCCCTGACCCAGGAGGTGGGTGGGTTTTCCCCCCAAAAGAGCTTATCCCTAGTGGTGGGAATGGGGGAGGGCGCCCCCCATTGGGCGACCTCCTCCCGAAATTTTTCCAACCATTAGCAGCAAAGGAAAAATTTATGCATTTCTTAGCTCAATAGAGCCTCCTGATCAATTTGGTATATATAGATTTTGTCCGGGTCCAGGTGCAATTTAAAGCCAAATTTTTCAATTTCGACAGAAATCGAAAGTTGTTCACTAAAATAGGTCGGGTTTGGTTTTAAATTCAATAAAAACACGTTTTCTATGTGATAGGATGCTTAAACTGCAAGAAATTAAGCAAATTTAAAAAAATTCTAAAATTTGACTGTTTATATATATATATACGTGTTAAACACACAAAATTTTTAAAAGTCAATTGGACATGAATTTTTTCAAAAATATTGGTATATATATATTTTTTGATGCAGATATACTTGTATATACGTAAAAAATAACCCGCTCTTTCGAATAGTGCAGTCAAAACTGGACGGCATGCTCCCAGAAAACATTGCGGCTGGTTTTTTCCCGCGGGGGGGGGGGGGTAGCCCCCAGCAATTTTACAACTCTACCCCAGAAATTTGGGGGAGGGGGTAGCCGCACCGAAGGCGAGAACGGATAGATTTTGCAAAATTTTGCAAAAATGACCACATTATGGGTTAAAGTGTTTATCATTGCGAGAAATACACGTTTTAAACTGTATACATTATGGGCTTTCTGACTCATTATTGACGACCTTAATTTGGACTTGGAAACATGTTGGCAAATAAGTTTTCGATTTTAAAAGCAATGTCTAATGTCAAAGTTACTTCATAGGTGAATGTTCATTGGCATTGGAAACGGCTGAAAATGCGATTTTTGGCAAAAAATAGAAAAATTTTTTGGAGGGGGGTGGGGGGGTTCCTGGGGGTCTCCGTGAGGGGGCCCATCAAAAAAGTTGGGGGAGGTCCTTCCCCAATGCCTCACAGCTCCGTTACACCTATGCAACCCAACCCCCCCACCATAGTTACATCTATGGCAACCCAACCCCCCTTGATTTACCCTCCCAACTTTTGGCCCCCCCTCGAACGCCCCCAACGATTTTTGACCCAAAAAGTTAGCTAAACTTGGCCGAAAAATGATAATTTTTGGAAACATTTTTTAAAATTGAAACGGTGCAAAAACGCCTTGTTTTAATGGAAAAAGGGCTATATAAATTACAGAAAATTCTGCGTTTTTTGGCCATTTTTCGAAATTTCTGAGATCCGAATTCGGGGGACGTTGGGGGGTATATATATACCCCCATCACATTTCGGAGGTCGCCAAGATTTACATACCCCCCAGACCCAGTTCCAGGGGAAACTATGCTCCCCACCCATAGGGTGTACCTGGGGGGACCCCTACCCCCAAATGGAAA
>JASAND010005139.1:0-15236 GCA_030248195.1 Trissonchulus latispiculum
TACTATGGATTCCATTGTTTTTGCAGATGAGCACTACAAGCTTATACGACTTATTAGCACGAGGAATAACAAACAAGTGTTCAGTTTAATCCATTTTAAAGTGCGTAAAATTAAAAAAACAAGCAAGTTTAATTATGCATATATACACCCATGATTATACCCTTACGAATTCTGAAGTTTCAGAAAGATTTGAGATTAGCACTTTAAGCACTAAACAGCATTAACGTATAGCATTAAACGTCTAACTGTCGTCCACAGTTAGAGTTGTGCCGGGGCCTTGTATCGGGCCTCGGGCCCCGGGCCGGGCCAGGGCCGGGCCGGTCACGATCACGGCCCCGGGCCTCTTTTTATGAGAGAAGCCCGGCCCGGGCCCGGGCCCGGCCGGACGCTTCGGCCCGGCCCGATTCATGACCACCGGGCCTCCCGGGCCGGCCCGGGCCCGGTCAGGCGTGGGTGATGTTGGGCCTTCTAAAACGGATTTTTATTTTGTCCCTATGTTTTGCAGTGTTGAATTTATTATGGCCTTTTCGTATGCGACGTCTTCTTAGGATGTTTTGTGATATAACCAACAAGAAATCAGACATTTCATAAACAAATTTTGCTTAAGGACCTGATGTAGTTATGGTAAGTGTTAAAAATATTAACAGATTCGGCAATGAACTGCAGAGAATGGTAGATTTAATAGTTGAACAGGTATAGTCGACTGATTGGGTCTCATTGATTAATATGAATGTTGGGTCTCATTGATTAATATGAATGTGATTGGCTAGTTAGCATTCTGAGATAGGCTCTCGTAGCGCTACCCAAAGGTTCAGAAGAATAAGTATGTTATATTGCAAACGCCTGTCTTAAAGTGGTACAGAGGTGGTTAAAGAGGCTTTTCACCTAATAAAACAGTACAATATTAAGTGACGTAAAATTCTACCGAAAATGGCATGTCTAGGCTTGAATCTGACGGCCCGGACTTTTTAACGGATCGGACCCCTGCGCCGAGAATCGAACCCGGGCCTTGTAACGGGCCCGGACCTCCGGGCTTTGTATCGGGCCTCGGGCTTCCGGGCCGGGCCCGAGCCCGGCCCGGGCCCGGGTAAATCACTTAACGGCACAACCCTATCCACAGTATCTAAACCAGCGCAAAAAGAGCAGATGGGGTGCTAACTGAACCACGTCCCACCAAAAAGAGGTTTATAAACCTCGCAAAAGCAATTTTAGGGGAAAGCCGTCCAGGCGCGTCTTAAAAGTAGGAACAAAATTGACACACTATCTTCTTCTTCTTCTACTTGTTCCAGCAGCACGGCAGGGCCATAGCTTCGGCAGTATCAGATGCGGCCGATCCGACGGAAGAATTCCCGGATTTTCTTCGGGCGGCGGAGCGCTTCTGGTGCCAATAAGTCGTAGGCACCAAAAACTAAATCTCTTGTCGTGGCTGTGGCTGGGCACCGCGACAGAAGATGCCAACAGTTTCTTCCTCTTCATTGCACAATCTCCAGTCTAGGCTGTCCTCATTGCCGATTCTATACAAATACTCCCTAGTGTTGTTTTGATCCTCATGTTTTAGTTTTGATTTGATTTTTGATTTTTTATCAATACTGGTGGAGTTATGATTTGATTCTTGATTTTTTTATCAAAACTTCCATAGTTTTGATTTGATTTTTAGTACAGATTTTCAGTTTCAGAGTTTTGTGAGACTTGTGGCTACTGCCAGACACCTATGGTCCCTGCCACCTGACTTTCCTAGTAGGACGATAAGGCAGAATTGGACCCGGGTCCAAACTGTCAGACCTGGCCCAGACTTAATCTCAGGCCGGATAACGGGTTTTCTGAAAACCAGGTTTTGATGCACGAAGGGCCTTTTCGCGCAGCGAGTTAAACGAGTAAAAAGAGTTAAAATTAACTCAATCCTTTTCGCGCACAGGGTTAAAAGAGTTAAACAGTTCATTTTAACTCGCCTGCAGGGTTAAGCGAGTTAAAATTTTTTAACTCTACTCTTTAAACTCGCGCGCGAAAAGGCCCCAAGTCGATGTTCTGTGCATAGCCAAATTACAAATCATATAGCTGATTAATGATTTATGAATTTTATTATTTTACAAATTTTGTGAACTTCATTCATTTTATTCATTCCTGCAGTTAGAGCTGTCTTTTATCAAACTGTTGTTGACATTTTCTCCTCTCCTTTAAATGGATACAATGAAACCTGAGGTATTTTACTGGGGGGTGGGGGTCGCGCCCCCCACCTTTGGGTTCCCCCCACTCAACCCCTTCCTCCCACTCGTTCCCCTCCCCACTTTTTGGGCTTCCCCCCACTCACCCTAAGGTGCCCAGAAAATGCCAAATTTTTAGGATTTTTGGTCAAAAATTTTCAGGCTTCACCGGAAATTTTTGGTCAAAATTCATCTGTTTTGATAGGACTAAAACTAATCTTTGAGCACATTTAAGCTTAATTATAGCAGTGTATGTGGAACACAGGCTATTTTTCTGTATTTCTAGCATTTTTAGCCGATTTTATCCCCCCCCCCCGACTTTGGCACCACACCCCTCCCCCCACTAATGGGGGGGCGTCTCCCCACTTGTCCCCCCACTTATTTTTGCCTAGAAAAAGTCCAGGAAACTATATGATTGATTTACTAGTAATTGCTTTGAAATTTTTAGAAGTAGTGCAATTTTCAGATTTTTTGCAGTCAGAATCAAAATTATTCGTAGGACACCGGTTATATCATTCCATGCCTTCTTTTTTAGCCACCGTGAGACTTTCAAGCAGATTAGTTTTTGCTGAAAATATTGCAAATAAGCATTATTAAAACAATTGCTGAAGTTAAAATCAGCACATTCACGTTTCAGTTCTAAATACATAAACTTCTAAATATTCACTCCGAAACATAGGTTAACGCGGGGGGGTCTGGGGGGGTCCAAGCCCACCCCCCCTAAACCCGGACAAGGTACAAGCCCTATCGCCGTCGGGGACAAGGGGTAACGAAAAAATGGCCATTGGGTAACCAAAAATAGCCGGAAAAAATTAGTTTTTGCAGTAAAATTTCAAAAAATTTCCGGCTTCGCCGGAACTTTTTAGTTAAAATGTCTGATTTTTCGGGAAAATCGAGCAAAATTTTGAATTTTTGTCCAAAAATTGACGATGTTTAGCAAATTTTGATAAAATTAGCGTTAATTTTTCGAAAAATTTTTCATATTTATTTTTGAGATACAAGCTCCCCTGAAAACTTTTGTTCGAGGTACAAGCCCCCTCAAAATGTTTTGGGGACAAGTCCCAGGACCCGACCCTATGTTAATGTATGCTCCGAAATGTCTCCTTTCTAAAATATCTACTTCCGAAGCAGTAACAGAGGTCACAAAAATCCTTTTCTGACAACCACACGGTTTACTCGAAGTATCATGAACTTTGAGAAATACGTTCGATAAGTTTTTATGTACCAAAGTTGAAGTAGTTACATACTACAGAAACTATTAGAAGCAATTTACTGAACAAAATTGGATATTTTGAATTTTTGCAACTTTCCTGAGGCGGCATAGAAAAAATACGTCGGACTGCACAAAAAAGTAAACACAGTTGAGCGAAAGTCGTATTAAGGGGGGGTCACTTTTTTGCCGATTTTTCGACCATCTCCGATTTTGTCCATTTTCACATATTTTGTAGTCCCCATGGGTCCGCGAAACAGGGCAAGAGCGTTTTGCGAAATATTGCATCTATCGTTCTGTTCAGGCCTTCAAACGTGACCTCGACATGTGTTAAACATAGGAAAATGAAAAAGTTAGGTTAAAAAGCTTGTGGCAGAAAAATTTTTCGCTGTATACGAGTCAGAACTCTGAAACCTTTTCAGAACCATTAAGGACATATTGTAGAGTGCAGCTATCTCCTCCGAAGCGATTCTGTTCAGTATTGGATTTTTGACGAATTTTTAAATCAGAATTTTGGAAAATCGGCCATTTTTGGACCATGAAAAACAGGGCCTACGGTACTCTTTTGCTTGTCCTGAACGATTGGCCAAAGCTACAGAAACGGCCAATAGATAGCTGCACTTTACGCATAAAACCACAACTTATGAAAGTACTCGCATGTTTCTATTATCTACAGTAAGCTCAAAAAACTTGCCACAAAAACAACAAATTTTGCTAAAAATGGCCATTTTTCATAATTTTCACATTCTTTTTATAATTTCTCACTCATTATGTGGTAAAAAATCGCCAAACTTGGCAGATTAATTAATATATCTATGTCTGTCACATAATGTGGCCAAACAAATGCGTCAATATTTTTAACATGCTACTGTGGCGGCACCTTTGATCTTTATAGGTGAAAAATGTCAATTTTAAAATTTTTCCAAATATAGACAAAATTGGCATCAATCGATAGCTAATGGAACGAGGAGCAACGTTTCTCATACAACCATGGGTCTAAAATGTTGTCTGTGCAAGATAAAACGAGTTAAAGTTATACTGGGCAGTCCTGCAAGGTTAGGTCAGTGCAGCACTCAAGCATGCATTATGAACGCCTGGATAGCTGGCCTTGAGCCACGTCTGCACTTAAATATTACCTTAGTAACGGCTTTAATTTGGTGTATCGGTTAACCCTGTTTTCGGTCTCGTTTGGTCTCCACCTGACCTTGCAGGGCTCATCACCGGAATTTTCAAGTTTTCCGGCTTTGAACCTGAATAACTCTGTCACAGTTTGATTTCGAACGCTAATGTTCTAAGTTATTTTTGAGAACATATGGGGGCATATTATGTGTGAAAATTAGCGAAATCCGTGACTATAGATTTCTGACCAAAGTGACCCACCCTTAAGCTCTTGTTTGGCCTGGGGAGCCAAAGCTAGGTTCTCAACATTGACGGCCAGCAGCAGCTTGGGGTCTTGTGAAGAAAGGGTAGGGTAGAGCAGAGTAGAGTGGAGTAGAGTAGAATTAAAATCAACTCTTTTCATGAAAGCACAGAGATAATTTTAACCCTGCTTGTTTAATTCTACTTAACCCTGCAGGGTTAAAAGCTGTAGAGCTAAAAATGCCAGAGTTAAAATTAATCCCATGGTTTCATGAACAGAGTTAATTTTAACTCTGCTTAACCTGTGTGTTTTGCCTGGGGTTAAATTTTAATAGAAAATGCTCAGAAAGAGTTAAACAGAATTAAATTTAACCCTTTTGTGAAAAATGTAGAGTTAAATTCAACTCCACAGGTTTTTAACACTGCACGCCGAAAACGTCTCGTCAACTTTGAGACAAGACCGACAACCACCTAAGAAAATTACAACTCAGCGCGGACTTGCGCATACACAAACACACACAATGGCAGAAATCGATAAATAGCGGTACTGACGAAGTCTGTTTAAATATAATATAGTTAAGTATATTAGACATATATAGCTGAATTAAAACTGGGTTTTGATTCAACACTGAACCAAAACTAGGTTTTGATTCAACATTCAATCAAAACTGGGTTTTGATTCATTTTTGAATCAAAACCTAGTTTTGATTTTAGCCTTGAATCAAAACTAGGCTTTGATTTTTTAGGTTTTGATTTGATTTTTGATTTTTGATAAATTTGCCTTCGTGATTTGATTTTTGATTTGATTTTTGATTTGATTTTTGATTTTTTACTTTAGTTTTGATTTTAGCCTTGATTCAAAACAAGGCTTGGATTTTTTAGGTTTTGATTTTTGATTTTTGATAAATTTGTCTCCGTGATTTGATTTTTGATTTGGGTTTTGATTTTTTACAGCCTCAGTTTTGGGTTTTGATTTTTGATTTATCAAAGCAACACTAGTACTTCCTAGTGAGAGGTGACTGGCCGGTTCTCAGCTGTGAAATTATCACTCCCTCTCCTCGCTGCAGGCCAACTTGTTCTGGCAACAAGGGCCATTTTCCTTCGGTGGCAAGGTAGTGAAGGTCACACTTACGACCTTGGATCCAGTTCCCACGTATTGTTCTCCGGATTGCTGCTGCTGTGGTTTGAATGTCGACTGGACAAGCCATCTGGTTCATGGTGTACATTGGTACACGAATTCCGAAAAGCTTGATGAGACTGTGCCTCCGTAGCTCAGTCGGCAGAGCGTTTGCCTAGTGCGCAAAAAGTCGTGGGTTCGAGTCCCACCGGAGGTCCGAATTTTTCGGACCTTCGGTGGTACATGACTTTCTTCTTCTTTCTCATCTGGCCACCTACTCTCACCAATTGGTCTGCTTTTTCGTTCAGCTGAATCCCGCAGTGCGCAGGAAACCACTGGACCGTGACGTGTATCTTTCTTTGGGAAGTGAGCTCAGCTATTTTGTGCCACTTCCCTGTTAACAGTTTGCTGCCCCGGTTGGCGGGGCCCATGGCTAACTTCTGGACGGACAGAGCTTTTGGAATCGGTGAGGAGACCCAGCCGGTTTTGATTCCACGCTACGTTTTCTCCAAGAACTCTGTCCAGTCCAGCCAGTATAGCTGTTAATTCTGCGCGAAAGCTGGAGCAGATGGTTCCCGCAGGTTTGCTTAGGCAAATGGAGACAGTGACTTCAGATCCTCGGATAAGAATACCGCTACCTCCCTGGCGGATGCCTTCTTGAGCAGACCCATCTGTCTAGACGTCGACGTCGACTCGCAATCAGTGACAGCCTACAGTCTAGCCGTTCCAGACATGGTTCAGAGGCCCATGGCGGCACTGGGGCGAGGCAAACTTCATTTTCTTTGGGCAGTGCTGAGAGCTCAACAGTTGCCACAGTCCGGGCGCCTTTAAAACGCCAAGATTTAAGTGACTTCAGTCGAAGCCCAGGTGTTCCCAGACTGCTTTACAGGGCCGGAGAAAAGTCCTTTCTTGACGTCTTCTCGAGGGCTATGGCGGCCAGTTCTTTCGTTCGTTCATCGATAGGAAACAAATTAGCTTGTGCCAAGAGGGTATTAACGGGCGTACTGCGAACGCAGCCGGTGATCGTTCGGGCTGCAGCATTTTGCTCCACTTCCAGCTTCTTGATGTTGGATTTGGCGGCATATGGAAGCCAGGCGCCACCACAATGGTCCACCAGGGATCGTAGGTAGCTGATGTAAACGAATCGGAGGGCACTTTGGCCACAACTCATTTTTTCCGCCGAGGGCTGATAGAATTTGGCGTCGTTTCTACAGCCTAGCGGCGAAGTTGAGAATCTGTTGTCGGAAGCTAAGCCTTCTGTCAAAGGTCACCCTTTAGAAAGTAGGGGTTGGGTTGAACGGAATTTCCTGATTTGTCGCTCTGATGCTGATGGTGAGGCTAGCCTCATGGTTATCCATAAAGAAGAAACATGCCTCGGTTTTCTCCAGCGAAACAGTCATTTTCCATTTGTCAGCCCAATCCATAATCTTGTCCAGGCTGCCACGAATTTAGATCGTGCTCCCACAGCCGTACTGTCTGTTACCCATATGGCTAGGTCATCGGCAAATAAGCTCGCTTCTACGTCTGGGTTCAGATCTTCAAGGACGTCATTGATCATGCACAGGAAACGGATGGGGGAGAGGACACTACCCTGAGTCAACCCTGAGGGTATTATCAGTACCCTGAGGGTGTTACCTATAATAAATTATCTGGGGCTATTTTCAGGATACTAAAAATATTTAATTAGATTAAATATCAATAGATTGATAGAGAATTAGGTTAAATAAAATTAATTTCATAGGAGAGATGCTTATCTTGCTAAAACGAAAAGAAAAATATAAGGTAAAATTACAATGGCGGGCCACTGTAGAAAATAAGAACACAGGTTACAGAGGAAGAGGAACCACCAATAACAGTAAAAAGGGAAAAAGCGATCGCGGAAACTCAAGTGAAAAAGTTGGAAATTGGAATGCGGAAAATTTTGGATCCCCCCGCAGTTCTGGGGAGTAGAAATTTTGTATTAGGTGTGAAGGGACGGGGATTAGCAGCCGGGCAAACGGCCCACCCCGTTCCTTACCAACATTGATTAGTATATTGACTTATTTATGTGTTGTTTCTGCTTTCCTTTCATACCTTACTGGTTGTTTATCTCGCCTAGAGGCGAGATACTTGTAATCGTTTGAGTTCGTTTCCGAACTGTTTTGGGCGAAGCGTTAAAATGCTACTTATGCTCAACACAGGGCTCACTTAGCTGGCTGTTTTCGTTGGCAGGGGCTTAGGTTTGAAACTTTGATGCAACACTTATTAAAAACGTTTGCACGTTATATAATAGTAAATACGGCATAAACAAGCAGAAAAGTCGTTTATTTAAATTTTCTCAAGAAAAATTTAATTTGCTAAAATTATGTGCAGCTGCGTGTAATCTTTTCAACAGATCCCCCTTTGGTTGTAAGACGGAATTAAGCTCGTTGCCACAGCATTTTGTTCCAATATGCAAATTATTTGGAAATAAATTGCAATCAGTTAAAACTGTTAGCGGTAGGGTTCAGCAGCAAAAAATAGGTATCAGATTAACATTCTCATGCAATATTTGTGTGTCAGCACCATATTCAAAATTCATTTGTGAATGCTAGCACCTACTCAGACTTTTCAGAGTCTGACCACGCAGCAAAAGATCACACGTTGACAAGACCAGGTTTATATACAGTTAACATATTACTCCCCGAAATTATACCCCTTCCAGTAATAATTTCGTGGAAGTAATTCTTGTGAGCTCCATTGGAATTTGAAAAGTAAGACTCCTGCGGTAAAATAAGGGGAGTAAAAATTCCACGGAAAATGTTACTAAAGGATAAGGTCATTGGGAAGTAATTAATTTCTTACGAAATTACTAGTGGTGAGACGATGCCTGAAGGAGACATGAATATTCAACCATTTTATTAAGTTCACAATTCAGTATTAATCTGAATCTATTAATTTTTAGTTCGACACGGCGAGATAATGCCCCTTTTAGGGGCCTACTTGTTTTCATTTGTTGTTATTGCTCTTAAATGGTATTGGTTGGTTGGTTAAATAAATGAATGAAAATGAAATTAAAATACAAATTAGAATTAAGAAGTTGCAGTTGCACAAGCACCAATTGTTGTGCAATAACGGCAATATTACATTTATATATGCACTAAAATTAAGGAAAATAAGAATTTTGGGTTGTTTTTGAAATATGAGCATAAAGATTGTACTACAGGTTATACAGAAAGGTTTCTGCGGTTAAAACAATACTATGTGCTGGGCCATCAAGCTGCAAATAAAAATAGTAATAAAGAAATTTTACGGGATTTAAAGGAATTGTAGGAATGGAACTTTAAGAGTATATATATAATATAAAAATTATACAAGGGAGGGAGTAGCATCTCCGCTACTAACCACATTCGAGCAGGCTGTCGTCTACACCCTTGATCAACCAACACATCCTGGAGAATCCTGGGTATAAATGTTTGGAATGAAATCACTGCTGGGAGTAGTGTTTGAGGCCGGCCGGGGTTTCACCGGCCGGCCGCCGGCCGGCTGCCGGCCGGCCGATCGCCGGCCGGCCCGGCCGAGCCCATCGGCCGGCCGGCCGGTGAGCCGGCCGGCCGGCCGGCGGCCGGTGAGCCCGTCGGCCGGCCGGTCGCCGGCCGGCCGGCCGGCTGCCGGCCTAAAGCAATTTGCAGTGCAGTAGTATAACTTGTAAGATATTTATTTTCGAATGTTATCTTAGAAAAATAGCACAGCATAGCATAGAAAATTAGCTGGATAACTAGATAACTAGATTTGGAGTTCATTTTACGGTTAGTTTCTCTATTTTGTAAATTTCTGATTGGAGATTTGTATCCCAGCCGGCGGCCGGCCGGCCGGCCGGTCGGCCGTTAGCCGGCCGGCCTCACCGAGCAAAAGTCGTCGGCCGGCGGCCGGCCGCCGGCCGGCTTAGGCCGGCCGGCCTCAAACACTAGCTGGGAGTATTTGAGCAAATAAAAAGACTATGTATTTACGTGATAAAATGAAGTATCTCAAAAATATGATAACGAGAACCACTTAAAAAGTTGTAATGAGAAACTTGGAGATAAAAGAAACCGTCATCAAAAATTCCTGCGCAAGTATAACACCTTTTAGGCGTAATCCGAGTAGTAAACTGCAGCTGTAGGAACACCACTACTTAATTTGAAATATTATTATTACTTACTCTTTCAAAACACTTTCCTATTGGATCTCATCCACTACATTGATTACTTGTGTACCACATACATCTTGGAGACTTGCGAAAATCTTATGATGTATTTTCTGTGTTCATTTTGGGTTACGCTCATTTTTTTCGGGATTGAACCAACAGGTAAGAAAACCATAATAAATTAATAAATTAATTAATAAATCATGTTGAAAACAAACCTATTCAATATCAAGGAAGTTTATGCCGATTGATCTGAACTTCGACTTTGTGTAACCTGTAAGTGTTTTCACTATTTTAGAAGGTTGTCTGAATTCCAAATATTGGTACAGATGCTACAGCGAAGATACTACAACATGTACAGTGGCTGACATTACAGCAATGGCCTTCAATATGACAACTACGGCTGTTGGTAAACCTTGCACTGCGTGGGCAAATACTCCGTATCCAGAAATTGGGCAAAGCCAAAACCTTCATGATCAGTGTGTCTATAACAAATCTCTGTTTTCACTTCCTTTTTGCATGGTCGATGGCAAAAAAGAGTCCTGTATAAACAAGTGTGAAGGTGAATGAAACATTCTTGTACAGTATGCAATTAATACATGCCATCAAGTGTCACTTAATTGTCCACAAATTGATACCTAATTATTTATTAAAGTGTCATTTAATTATAAAATTATGTGCATCTTTTTATATCTATTAGGTAATTTCAGATGAAGGTCAGCATCGCTGCACTAGCACAATGGGGTCTTCTTTGGATCAGTGTTGGCATTACTTGGAAGATAGCTGTACTGGAAAAGACATCTATCAAGGGAAACAGAGCATCGCACTTCATGGCGCACCCTGCTTGCAGTGGAAAGATCATAGAGTCCCAAAGGTTTTTCAGGATCTGGAGGAAAACTACTGCCGCAATCCCGTCAAGAGCGACTATTTCATTGCGCCTTGGTGTTACATTGAAGATATTTACAAAAGCGGCAGTTTGCAATGGCGCTACTGCTTTCGTGCATGCAGTGCCTATTTTGCAGGTATCACACTAAGAACGGAAATGTTCACTTGAACTTAATGCCATAATTTCCTGTGCTTACTGCTGCTTAAATATATATGTTATAAAACTATTCTTTGACAATATAGAATTTTAATGATTCATCTCTTGACTGTCTTTAATAGGTCACTTTCGTTACAGGTCAACAGCTACCTCCAATACCTTTTGCTTCTAACATCAGTACTACCGTTTCTTCCTTTGGAAGCCCAGGAACTTCGGCCATATCTACTGCTTCCGTGACACTTCCACCTACCACGACACCTAAACCTACTACTACGACTACAACTACGACTACCACCACCACTACTACTACGACGACGACGACTACCATAACTACGCAACAAGCTACCACACCTGTTGCAACGAGCACGGTAGCTACTGTTCAGACTACAGCGCCAGCAATGGCTACCACGCCTGAGCAATTGACACTAGCTCCATTCAATCCTACTAGTGATTATGAGACTACAGGAGCCACAGCACAAGGTCAAGGTGGACCCACAAAGCAAGCTAGATCATTGGATTCAGGAAATGGTATCTTGCAAAGTTTTACATTTTAACCTTTAAAACTTTTGTCTAAATTTTTCAAGAAGAAAGCGTCATCGAAAACTCACAAAGTACTCACGTGCAGGATTGGATGAATGCAAAACCCGGCGCAGGTTAAATAAACTTCCGTAGGAGGTCGGTATACTAGGATTAGGATAGGAAGTTGCAGATTCAATGTTCTAAATGTTTGGGTCCCACCACAAGTACTGCGATGATGGTTCCATCACTCCTTCTCATCTCAGCAATTAGTCATTAATGGCAAAATATTTTTAACAAACCACATGTTTGATTTTACCATACAGTCTATCCGGACTCTTACAACCTTCCAAGCTATTGGCCATTCCCCTGCTGCCAGTAATGTGCAAATATTTTAACTGAAATGTGTGCTTATTGTAAAAAGTGGAAATTAGATGAATTAGCTCAAAGACATGGAAACATGTATTCAGACGAATATACGTAGATTCCAGGAACACTCGTTGTCTAAACGCATTGGTGCGTGGATCGTAGTCTCCACTAAGCTCCACATACACGGTCAAGAGGAGAAGCTCCGCGAAAAATTACAGCTTCATATAAAGGCTCGATATATCACCTTTAACACTTTTGAAATAAAGTTTCAGGTAACGATGATAAAAGTGGAAGAAAGGTAGGCGGCGGTATGGGAAAACTAGGATCACGCACTAATAAGGATAAGAAGAAGGTGGCCCGTGCGAATGAATTGGCCGAGCTGGTGGAAAAGGTCAAGAGTGATCGTCGGAAGTAGAAAAATGAATCAAAGTAAACAAGGATTCTGGGACGACTAACAGTCACTAAAGCCACCATTTAAAATCAAAATTATTTTCTGATTTTCTTTATACACTAATAAATCACTTGTCTTTCTGTCTTTCCTAATTCCATGTTTTCAGTCAATAATTTTGCTCCAGTACCCTTTCTTGAATCATATGATCAAATCTTGAGTTCACTAAAGTAGCCAGCTTCTGTGTGTATTAATTACCAAGAATCCAAGTACTTTTCTGACGGCATTAAAAATGACATCTTAAACGGGACTTTACCACCCACAGTTCAGCTAGGGACCTCAAGCTGAGGACATTTTTCCAACTTGAAAGACAGGCCTAATAATTTTATCAATAGACGGGCTTCACGTTAACCGGCCAGCCAAACCCTTTTAGGATATGAGGAAAATCAATACAGAGAAAACATGAGTTAGGAAAACCTCCTAGAGGACTTCCCAAGCCTAGTAAGTATACTCTGCCCAACATGTCTTAAATGCATTCATGTTAGTTTTCACAAAACTTTCCCCTCCTGTGCGACTCTATATTTGTGACCGAGCCGGCAATTACCCACTCTCTTTCTCTATCTTTCTCTTCTGTAAAGCTAGGTTATCTGTCACTATCGTTAGGAAAGATTTTTGCCTTAACGTGCAATACTTTTCACTGGCTGGCTTCAGCTAAATAATCACTGAGGTTCAGCTTATCTCAGGAGTCTACATGCTTTTTAGCTGCTCTTCACTCTTATCATTACGCATCCTTTCAAGCACTGCCTAACTTCTTTGCCATCTAAAGTAGCAGTTGTTTTTAATATTAGTAAACCAAACCATAGAAACACATACTCTAGGTATTTTTGCGGCAGTTTTCCAAAATAGTTTATTCATAATCACTTTTTAATGTGATCTGAATTTTCAGTTTCCTTTCAGACGCCTTTAGTTTTTGTCATACGGGTCTTCACGTTACGTGAGTGGGCTGAACGAAGTTAGGTCATTCGCGAAAGAGTTGAAACTTGGAGAGAGCTTTTAAATTGGCTATATATAAGAATTTTCTGGATTTGGGTTGTTTTGCTGAAACCATCCGCATTTCACTTACAAGTAGTGAGATTTCATCAATCAAGTCGAAACTTGGTATGAATATTTCTTCAAGGATGACCAGCTGAGCTCAAATATTTTAAGATGTTTTTGTTATTCGCAATGGAAAGGCTATAATAAATATATTAAGCAAACATTAATACGGGCTCAAATTGTGTAGGACTTGTCTACCCTTGCTCCAGCTTGAGGGAGTGTAGCCCTGAAAAATTCCTAAATTTTAAGGATGTCTACCCCAAAACTTACAAAAATTGCAATTTTTTGTTTTGAGGAAAACTTACTAAAAACTAAAGGTTTTAGCCCTTTTTAGGAACTTTTAAAAAAGGCTAAAATTTTGTTGCAAAAACTTGGTAAAAATTGCTAATGGGTAGGTCCTTTTTTCAACTTCAGGACGATCCAACATTTCCCTTTTCGCTGAGTGGGCTTACTGCTTCCCGCTGAGAGTAAGCACCCCTCCATCCCCAACGTTATCATATGTACACTAACTATGAAACTGGCTGTTTATCCTTTGAGCTCGGATGAAAATTTTTATCTCTAAAAAATCCTTGTACGTCTGATTTTGGTGAAGAGTGTGCCTGTTCCTCCGCATCCTCTAACTGCGCCCCTGGCTTATTTGGTTAACCATTAGTTCATAAAGTTTTGTTATTTCCACGCTTACGTCTACAACGCCACTTTTCGTATTGCCACGATTCTTTGCAGAATATCGAGTGTGTGTCGTTAGGAACTTTTCCGGGCCGGGCACGGGCCTAGTAGCCTATCATCACGGGGACCGGCCCCGGAGACGCAATCCAGGGTCCGGTAGGCTCGGAGGCCAGGTGTGAGGCCTGTTCCGGAGGCTCGATTCAGGCCCAGCAGGCGCGAACGCTCTTTGTCGGGCCCGGGCCCGGAGGCCTCGATTCAAGGCCGGTAAGGCCGAATCACGTCAGGCCCGGACGCCCGATTCTAGGAGCGGAGGCCCGACTCGAGGCCGAGCCTGGACAGTAAGCCGGGCACTTGTCTGGGCCGGGCCTACTCTTCAAAATTCGACTCCTGCCCTACAGGCCCAATTCAAAACTGAACACCGTGTTCGAGTGAGTATAGCAGCCCAAGAAGAGATCCATATATATGGTATATGGTTAGTTCTAGACTGGAATCTCGCAATCAGGAGCGGCCTGCTGGTTATGAATGCAAGGACGTCATATAATTCCGTGTCCGACTTATGAAACATGCACGAGTCACAGTGAGTTGGGACCTGCCACATATTTACTTCTTGCAGCTAGCCAAATTGCGGGCTGTTGAACGGACTATGTAGTCAAGCCTAGTGTCTGGGCTGGGGCAGGTTATGTCTCTCCACCCCTCTCCGTTGGCTGAAGGTCTTTTTCCACCCGGGCTTTCTCAATCTGCCTCTCCCGCGTTTCTGTGTCGGCGACTGAAACTGTACACCCACTTTTCTTGCCCGAGTGTTGCGTCAATGTAGGTAATCTAAACTAATATCCTGCCGGTAAGTTGTTTAGAATCCGGTGAAGATTGATCTGACTGCAATGATCGTCATATCAGAAACTGCTAAACTGAGTATAGTGGCACGGAAGAATTTTCTAAACAAGAAGCATTGAAAAGCAGTTGCAATAACAAGCGACAGAACTAGGACAAACTTGGAAGCATCAAAAAATGGCAACCTCCCCTCCCCAATAATGGTTGATGTGCGTAGAGCGAAGGCCAAATGGACAACATTGGCGGTTTGACCATGGTAGCTTTAGTTTTTATCCGCGGAGCGCTTCGGTAGTCGTGGATG
>JASAND010005140.1:0-17065 GCA_030248195.1 Trissonchulus latispiculum
TGATCTGATGATCTTTAACGAGGCTGCACTGTGACGCCAATATGAGCCTCGTTGTAGGACAGGCTCATATGTTAAGCCGTTGCAACTTGTTTTCCTTAATTTACAACCTCAACGCCACTCATATGCATTTTACAGGCTAGTTTCCGTGTTTGTACAACCTGCCTGAGAGTACTCATATGTATTTTACACGCGACGAAGGAGCATTTTTGGTTCTGGTTTTCCATTCTTTTACATATGTATGCGCAAAAAAGAACCAACATAATATATTTCCGAACACCATGCGCAAGCAGCCACTATTTTGACCACTTCTTGAAAATTTCATATTTGACCCAAAATCGCCTACGTCCCCACCCCACCCCACCACAGCACTCTACAGCCACTTTGAGCATGCAATTCTATGACAAAAGTTGCTCACCTCACTTACCGTTCCAAATTTGACCACTTTTGAAAAATTTTATTTTGGACCACCTGACCCCTTGCCGACCTGACCCCTCAGACGGCAAATTGGAAACAGCCCAGCAAGATGGATGAGTCGGACGGCAAAACGGACACCGGAAATGAGCTGGGCGCACAAGAAAACCCCTATAGAGAAAGTTTTAAGAGGCCAAGTAGAGCCTAGTATGGACCTCCAGGAAACGGTTGCCGACATGACCCTCCAGACGGCAAAGTGGAACCAGCCCAGCAACCTGGGTCAGTCGGGCAGCAAAATTGATAGCGCGAATCGATTCTCCGTCCGCAAAAACCTTTGCACGCAAGATTTGAGCCTTCCAGGTCGCAAAAAAGTTCAAAGTTGGACCCAAAATTCACCAACTTTGGCAGGCCAGTACCCGAAAATTACGCCCCCGGGAGGAAAATCATATAGCAATCCAACGACCCTGATATGTGTCCTATTCAGCCATATAGGCAGTATTGCCCTGTATATAGCGCAGTCTGACTTATTACGGCGCCTTTGAAGCATACTTTTTGGCCATTTTAGCGTTTTGGCCGACTTTGCCCCCCCCCCCAAATTTTTACGGCTCTGGGAGGCATAAAAACTAGCCTATCGGCGTATTTTTGTTGCGTACTCCAAGAATATATATGGTTTTCATAGCCAAAAATTTTTCTATCTGTTGTTATTAAAGCTACAAAACCCCCTTACCAAACGTCAAAGCAGAGAACCGGAAAAAAACATCTCTCGTAAGCGATTTTTGGCAACTTTTTAACGGAAAGTGGTACGGGGATGAAACTTCAGGAACATACCAAACTCGACACGTAGCGCACATAATCCGCGCAGGATCTGCGCGCGCAGCCTTGTTTTACACGGTCATTCGACCATTTTCACTCATATTATATATACGGGTCACCACCGCGACCCCTATGATAGCAAAAATTTTGTATTTCCCAAAAAAGGTAGCTTGATTTTTGGGTCGGGCCCCCCCTTCAAAAAATCCTGGCACCGCTACTGAACAGACTAAGAGACTATGTTCCTGCGGTTTACCTATGCCCCTCTTGCATAGTTTCACCAGGGGGGGAGGGGTTTGGGGTAGGGGGGTACCCCCGCCCCCAAAATTTTCGACCAACTTTATAGCCATGGGGGGGAAAAAAACCCACTTTTTCGGATTTTGGCTGAAACTTTTTTGTTATAAGGGCTAGCTGAGAACTCTATATACCATCGTACTTGGCGTACTTAGAACTTTCTTTTAAGCCCATTTGCACTTCTCTAGGTTGTACCGTTAGGCCGGTATAATGCAAAAAGTAGCGGGGGAAAAAAAACCCAATGGGGGGAAAAAAACCCAAATGGGGGGAAAATAAACCCACCCCTCACAGGTCCTAAAAATTGTCGTAGCGCGATTCTGACACTTCCTGTGTAAAATTCAACTCTTTTTTAGTTAGTATGAGTCAAAAAACCCGACCTAGGTAGCTTTTTTTGAGATCTCATGTGCCATTGAAAATGCAGCATCAAATGGACAGGTTTCATAAAGTTTAACACATAAACATAGGGCAATTTTTGAAAAATGCTAAAAACGATGTAATTTGATAAAACTTATTATTCTAACGTGTAGAGAATGGTTTTTTACGTACAATTGGCTATTAAAAGTCACAATTAGACCTCTGCTGGGTCATCCAGCAGCGAAATTGCACTTTTAGGGTTTTATGCCTCTAGCTACCCAAGTATTCAAAATTGTCCAAATCTGACAGCATAGGGTGACGCAGCGTCCTCGATAATATCGTACTACAGTCCCGAATTGTTTCCCAGTTGAGCTGGTAAAAAATTTTTCAAAAAAAATTTGGGTGGGTTTTTTTCCCCCAAAGTGGGTTTTTTTCCCCGCCACGTTTGGCAATGTGCCAGTCTAACGGTGCATCGGATCGGTCTAATTTTTGCTGTGTGCAAAGAGGAAGACTTGCCATCATTGCAGATATTTGCAAAACTTTTCTAGCCCAACCCAGTCAAAAGTTACATCGGTCCAAACTTTTGCCAAATTTTTGGAAGGTTGGACCAAAAAGTAGGTATCATTTTCAAAATGTCATAAAATGAGCAAGAGTGAACCAAATGACCTGATCTTTGCACACATAGGTTAGAAAGAGTCGCGCTTTCTGCTGGTATGTTTTGGAGCTCCTAGCTCCAACCCGTGACCCAGGAGGCGGGTGGGTTTTTTCCCCCCCAAAAAGGGGGTGGGTTTTTTTTCACCCCATGGCTATACCCCTCCCAGATTTTTTGACTTTCCCTCCACCCACTTTTGGTTACCTCCCCCCCCCGAACCCCCAGCACTTTTTGGGACCAAAAAGTTAGCTAAATTTTGCCAAAAAATGGTCATTTCCTCAAATTTTGGCTTAGAATCGCTTTAAAACCGTGTGAAAACGATAAACAAGCTTTGACGAAAAAAGCGCTTAAAATATATACAGAAAATCTTGCGTTTTTATGCCATTTTGAATTTCCTGAGGTCGGAATTTGGGGGAGTTGGAGGGGGTACTCCACTCCCCATCACATTTCGGGAGTCGACCGCCAAATTTTCGAAGTTTACCCTCCTCCAACCAAAATTTCCGGTGAAACTATGCCCTCTTGTCAGTCAGCTCACACCCAACCTGCTCCCACTCCACTCCTAGCGGTTCCTATCGGCCCTCCTACCCAACCCCCACATCTGCTTCATCTCCAACCCACCCCCGCTGGGGCGACCGCCCCCTCGACTTAGAACGACTTCAACCTCTTGCAGCTCAATATAAATGGTCTGAGAGCTAAGTAACACCGTCAGGCAGTCCATCACCAACCTGGGCAACAATAGAGTCCTGGGATGACGGTCATCCGATGACCTCCCCCACAGATTGACAGATCAGAAATGACCCTGCCCAGAGGTACCCGTACTACCCTAGCGCAACTGAGATCTGGCCATTGTAGACTGTTAAATTCTTACCGGAATCGACTTGACCCGGGCATAGCGGACGTGTGCCCAAACTGCGGCACCACACCCCATGACACTAACCATCTCTTCAACTGCCCTGCCTGTCCTAGTGACCTCACTGCTGAAGATCTTTGGACTAATCCCATCGAGGTCGCTCGAGCGATGGGCCTGAAGTTGTCTAACTGAACGCGGCTACACAGGAAGAACTTGTGCGGGTAAAATCGTTGTAAATTGCTGTGCAAGGTACAACGATTTTACCATGGTTTTACAATAGATTTATAATGGAATTTTAATATTTTTTAATGGATTTACAATGTTTATATCCGTTTTTACAATAAGATTTTAACGATTATACAATGGTTTTACTACGACTTTTATACGTATTTACAACAATTTTACCACGTTGTAAAATTGTTAAAAATCCGTTGTAAAATCGTTGTAAATGCAATTGGATCAATTTACAATGTTTTTACAACTTTTACAACGAATTTACAACGTATTTATAATGATTTTACCATGTGGCAAATTTGTTGTAAAATCGTGGTAAATGTTTACAACTTCTTTACAACGATTTTACAACGAATTTACAACGTGGTAAATATGTTATAAAATTGTTGAAACTTATTTTGGAGCATTGTAAAAACGTTGTAAACATTTACCATGATTTTACAACCAATTTACCACATGGTAAAATCGTTACAAAGGCGTTGTAAATTCGTTGTAAAAGTTGTAAAAACATTGTAAATTGGTCTAATTTCATTTACAACGATTTTACAACGGATTTTTAACAATTTTACAACGTGGTAAAATTGTTGTAAATACGTATAATAAAAGTTGTAGTAAAACCATTATCGTTAAAATCTTATTGTAAAAACGGATATATATAAACATTGTAAATCCATTAAAAAATATTAAAATTCCATTATAAATCTATTGTAAAACCGTGGTAAAATCGTTATACCTTGCACAGCAATTTACAAGGATTTTACCCAAAAAGTTCTTCCAGTGCTACCGGAGAGGGCAACAACAACAACAAGGGAAGGTGTCAAGGCTCAAAGAGGGGTGGGTCCGGACCCCCTGGACCAGCCCCCTGGATACGCATAATACAGTTAAAAACTTGTATTTCTAGCAATGATGAACTGAACACCATAGGTGTGTGTGGCTGGGCAAAAAATCTGGGTGGGTTTGGGTTCTGTTCTGACGGAGGGTGGGGGGACTCCCCCTAAATTTTCGATTTTATGCCATTTTTGGCCACTTTTTGGTCAAAAATCTGGGGGGGAGCAAAGGTCTGAAAATCTGGGGGGGGCCGCCTTACACCCAGGATTGTTTGAAGGGGGGCCGGCCCGACCCAACAAATCCGTCGAACTTTTTTGGCAGATCCAAAATTTTTGCCAAATTTTAGCAAATTTGACCTTCATTTTCCAAACAATTTCTCAAATTTTAGCAAAAATGTTCGATTTTTAGCTAAATTTGGCGATTTTTAAAAAAAATTTCTTAAAAACACTCAAATTATGCACATAAACAGCTGAAAATTTTTTCAAGGCGGGGCCCGACGGCACCCCAAAGGGAGGGGCCAAATCACAACCCCCCTTGGTGAAACTATGCCCCGCCCCGGGGGGGCCCCCCCCCCCCCCCGCCCCCCCCCTGGCTCCGCGTCCGCCACTGCGACCCCCACCCCATTTGTCTTGAAATCTAAAGTTGTCTGGCTCTACACCCTAAATTATTAAAGTGGTTGTAGTATCAGAATGCTTGCACTTAGAAGTCTATATCAGCAAAAACATAGTCAGTTACGTTATAATAAAAATAATATTAAGGATAACAATATGCACTACAAATAAGGATATCTTATATACTCCAAAAAGATTCCCCTGATGTTAGGAGCTTATACTGTGGTGAAGTTAGCACATCATATTGTCTATTAATTCTCGATTGCAATTCATATGCTTTTAAGAAATTATTATTGTAACATGTTACGATAAGAATAGCTATACATGATAGCATTCCTTGTACCCCATTTAATATTACTGCAATTAAATTATGTACAGTACATTCCTTTATCTGACTGTCGAGTTGGCTTCGGCAATGTGTCACTGTGAATGATGGAAGTGGACATCAGCCAGTTGCCGTGGGATGTGAAAGAAAAGTTATTTCAGTTACAGCTGGAGTTATCAGAAGGTATTGAGGTTATGTTTCATATGTGTGTGTGGGGGCTGCATGTAAAGTGTAAATAAATATGCATAATGTGAAACTCCTGAAAATTGAATTTATGTATGTTTCACTTTTTTATCGAAAAATCAATTTTTCGCGCCCCCCTCGTTTTTGCCAGATTCATGGCATCCCCAGTTCGTTGATCCCAACCCAACCCACAGCCTCATGTTTTCACCAGCATTATGTATGCCTAAAGATAGCCAGTATAGTCAAAATTTTGTTCAAAATTCAATTTCAAGACGGTTTGAAAATTATCAAGGGGTGGGAAAGGCTTCGCCATTACTCTATGCCTCCCCTTTTGTAGATGCAAAAAGAGAAAGGTGTGAGACATTTGCTATAGGTCAACTTCGCGTTGGGCGCTGGATGCAGGGCTTGTGCAAAGTTAATTTTTCATTGTCTTGTATGTAGCTAAACTAGCTTGATTGACCTTGCCTGACTTGACCTTGATTGACATTGACTAAAGCATGTCCATATACGTATATATATATGTACATAAGTACCCTCCTATTGTATGTAGGTGCGTCGTAAAGGTTAGACCGCTGCGGGACAAATCATGTGCGTGCTGCATGTATATATTTAACTAAATTTACAAAATTCGCTTGGGGGCTCCTTCTCTATCAACAATGCTACTGTAGTAAGCTATCCATAGCGTAGCGCTTGCATTGCTATTACAGCTGTCAGCGTGCCACATCCAGTGGCGGATCCAGGGGGGGGCCCGGGGCCCCCCCCTTTGCGATTTGGGCCCCCTCCTTTGACATTCCGGGCCCCCCCTAGAAAAATTTTTCAGCTGTTTATATGCATATTTTGAGTAAAAATAAGCATAATTTTAATAAATTTCACAAATTTTTTAAAAGATTTCGCCTATGGCGCACTTATATATACTTCTGTGCTGCTTTATTACGTATATATATATATATACGTAGTTCTGTGCCAGAACTTCTGTCTCTTAGTGTCTTCTATTTTGTTTCCTTTCCTGTTTTGTAAGTATATATATAAATGGGGAATGCAGGATTGATCATTGGCAGCTTCTGAAAGTGCTCTAGAATAAATTGAAATGAAAACTTCTGAAAAGCATCCAATTCCCGTTTTGGTTTTCCACTGATCGATTATACAACTCAATAACTCATCTCATCTTAAGTCTTAACTAATCTTTTATTCTTTTTAAACATTTGAATTGCTGAATTTTCCACGATTTCAAAAAACTCTTCAACTTCTGGGGGGCTCCGCCCCCCCAGACCCCCCGTTTTGCACATTACCTTTCTTGCCCTTGTAACTTGTCCTCTTTATTGTCATCATTCCTCGTATATATACTATATATATATATATTTTCTGCAAGTTTTTCATTGCGTAACTTACTATATGTACATATATATCTATATTTTATTTATTTAATCTTTTCAAAAGTTTGCATGACGGTTTTTTTTCCAATTTCAAAAAATTCTTCAACTTCTGTGGGGGCTCCGCCCCCCAGACCCCCCGTGTACTTGTGCAAATTCTCCATGCTTTGCTTCACTCACGGGATATAGTTGTTTTCAAATTTGCAAAATTCAAAGTGAACTACCCTTTCCATTCCATACACAATTTTAATTTTCTTGTAATAATCTTTTGTTCCTGGAAAAAGAAATTTTTACCCCCCCCCCTCCCGGAAAAATTTGGTTGCCCCCCCCGGAAAAATTTTTCAGCGGGCCCCCCCCCCTTTTCAAAATCCTGGATCCGCCACTGGCCACATCATATAACAGTCCTTCCTTACAGCTTACAAACCGCCAACGGAGTCGACCAGATTCCCTCTCATACGAGTGTTCAGCAAACTTATATATATTTCAATGTTTAACAACAGTACATATTTTAGTTGTTGTTCAGTCTTGTTATATTATACAGCTGCTTGTTTGTGGAGCATTTTTCTAATTGTATTGCTGTTCAGCACACACATATAATATTTTGTAGGTGATATCACACAGAAAGGATTTGAGAAAAAGCGTTACCAGCTTCTAAAGCCGTATTTGCCAAAGTCAACTAGTAAGTTCTATTTTACTTGCTTGCTTATCTGAAGGGCTGAGTAGTATCCTCCGCCGCCCCACTGAGCATTCGTCATGTATATACTTTGAGGTCGTAAAATGCGTACGTAATCTTCTCAACTGTTCAAGGAAACATCAGCTCTATTTCGCAATCGACTCATTCACTTAACTATTAAATTTTTGAACTGAGCAAGAAAAAGATTTAAAAGTTTTAAGAGTGTAGAAAACGAAAATACGCAGAATTTACGCCAGTCCGATTTTCAAAAACCCTGGTTGGTTATAAATGACACTGAGAGGCATCTCTAATATACGTATATGTACACAGATGAGCACAGATTCTCAGCCATAGAGCCAAGAGTGCCTCCTCTAATGGTAACTGCATCTGTGGAAGGAGGACCGGTCCTTGTAAGCGGACTCTTGTTAGCTTCCCACCGTGGTGATACCAATTTACCGATCAGTTAAGGATGGTTAGCTGGATTGGCCAGAACCCAAGGCGAACCGATGCGTGCTTAGTCCCTTGCTCAAGGGGATTTGTGATTCGGAGATTCGAATCTTGGGCTGCCCGATCAGCAGTTGTTAAACGCCTTAACCACTCGGCACGGCACCGTGTGTGCAGGAGACGGAATTTGTTTGTTAATCAGAATTATTCAAATACAGAGGTTTTCTCGCCTGAACCATGCAGTTTTTCCGGAAATTTGGACTTCTCCCCTAATATATTTGTAGTCTTGCCTACTTCTAAGCTCGCTTGAACGTTTACTGTAAAGTCTTGCAAAATGCTCTGAAAACACTAATGTTTGCCTTTTATTAAACGTAAAACATCCCTATTCCCGAGACAACTCCGTCCTCTGGCTCTTCAGGCGATGGATCGCCTGAAAAATCAATTTATATACAAAGATGTTTCGGTGAGCCGTCAGTTGCGAAAAGCCCGAAGACGGCTGAGACACAATCTGGAATTTGTTTGAGGCAGGTATGCACACATTTTGGAGCACAAATACATTGAAATTGCATAATCGGAATGTAACGGTCTTTCCGGCCAGGTCAGTTTCTGAACCTTACCTCTATCTAAACTAATGACAATCCCACTCGATGAAATCCAACAATTCTGTATCCAGAATATTGATTATTAGAAACGGACTGTTTGCAGTACACTGTATATATACTTGCGTTTGATTTAAGTGAATAGCCAAGCTGGTTTCATCGTTTTAGGTAAAGGTCAAGCTAGCCCTAGCAGCAGAGCTCATCGGCGTCAGCAGCGCAGGGTTACACGTGACGAAAATCGATACCATTCTGGTAAGCTTGTGTTGGGTTAACAATGAATGAAAATATACACACGAGCACATATTTGGGGTCGAAACAAGAAACAAGCACTCGAGCAAAATTTTATGAAAAATCTTGCTCATGTTACTTGGAAACTTTGATAGTGATTGCAGTCCAATTGAAATGAAAGGAGTGTGGAGTGGGGGAAAGCTGTGTGTTGTGTTGAACTTAATCTTTTCTGTGTATGTCATATCCACCTTAAAGAGTGTTTTTGTTTTTGCATGCACACATTTACACATTACACTTTTTGTTCACCACACACTGTTAATCTTGAATTGTTTCGGCATAGTGAATGCTAAACAATTTTGGATACTCCGCCTGTGGCCCGTTGCATACAAGTGATTAGTTGATTAGTGTAGCAGTTTTTCGAGGATAATGAGAGCTACGAATGGGCTACCACAATAACTTATGTCTTTTTGTAGCGCTTTTATCGTTCTAATGAAAACAATGTCCTAAGTTAAGTTACCACTTAAATTGGAGTGATACCAGCGTAAAAAGTAAAGAAATTGCGATGGAGTTCAAAGTTTTCCTTTGAATGAATGAGAGAGTGAGCGGCAATTAAATACAATAATTAAATACATCATATTTTTGGATAAAGCACTTCAATAGCTACGACATGGGTATCAAAAACTCCAAAAATGGTGGACTGCAGCAAAAGTTTTCCTCGAAAAACTGCTACAAATCAACTATATAATCACTTTTATGCAACGGGCTCTGGGCGAATCATTTTACACAAATGGCTTAATTCTCAACGAAAATAACAACTTAAACTTTGAGTTTGAAAATTTTCGATTTCAGACAAGTTAGGTCCGTTTGTTTTTAAGTCATGCTTGGAGAATAGTGATGTGGATCGGATCGGATCGGCAGCCGAAATCACCTACCGATCCGATCCGGCAAATGGCCGGCGATCCGATCCAATCCGATCCAGCCCCGGATCGGACCGCTCCGATCCGATCCGACCATAATTTTAATTTTCAATTGTAGACACTTAAATCGCTATATTTTCCGATTTCCCCTTATTTTGTAAAACTCTTCATCAAACTTCGCATCTGAATTTTATTGAATATAGTCAGAGGGGGGAAAAACATGACGGAAAAGAAGGGAAAAACATGGCCGCCTACTCCCCTACCATAGCAGATGCAGCTGCCCAGTATAGCCCATTAGAAAGAGCAAGTCTAGAAGTATACCCTACAGTACCAGATTGGTTTCTAAGTTTGATTCTGTAAGTACAGTACTTGACCAAAGTTGACCTCCCAAAATTGGCCAAAATGCTAAGGATTTTTGAAAGTTTGCAAGTCTATATCTAACCAACTATCAAGCATTGGCTACTATAAATGGGCATGTGGGCACAATTTGACTTGCTCTATCACATGGCAATAGTGGTTTTTCCCTGCGTACACCCAGTAAAAAAATTTGACCATGTTGTTTTCCCCCACATTGGGTCCACTAGAGCGGGGAAAAACATGGTGACCAAATTTTAAAATTTTTGCATATGCTTCAGGAAGGCGTAACTAATGCTTCTATAGGAAAGAAAATGCTTTAAAACCACTAAAAACCTCAAAATATGCCAACAGTCATTGAGGATTTTTGAAGCTTCTAGCTCGAAAATTTGATTTGCAGCATCAACATTCCAGGTTTCATAAGTTTCTATGGTAAAAATGAAAGTTTTGAAGAAACTTAAAAAATGATGGAATATTGCAATTTTTAACACAACTAACTTGTTTCTAGTGATATTCTGCATATTATGGCCAGTTCCCAGCAGGTTTCATGTCCAAACAGGTTAGATACGGCGGATTTAGCATTTTGACGAAAAAATCGGGTTTTAAGCTTGCTGTGAGGTTAGAATGGTGCCTAGGTAGTTTTGCACGCTAAAAACAGCTGAAACAATGCTTTTAAACCATTCTAAATGGTTGGTTGGTAGAAATCCGTGCCATGTTTTTCCCCGCACCATGTTTTTCCCCGATTTGCGGGTAAAAAACATGGACAAATCCTGTTACTGCCAAAGCTGAGTGAGGTATAAGAGAAGTTTGAATATACGATTGGATAGGTATTTGCCCACGGTACATAACGGTATACTCAAACCGATCCAAATCCAAGCGAAGAAAAAGTTGGAGGCTTGCTTCCTATTCATGTTTTTCTTCCCCCCCCCCCTGACTATAATCTGAAAGTCTGTATCAGAAACTGCAGCTGCAGAATGATGTGTAGTCACCTTTCAAAAATAACGATTTGTTTTGTTTTGGGAGTTTAAGATCTAGTAAGAACTACACAAAAGACTGTAGGAATTGAGAACTATACAAAAGTAAGATAAAATTGAAGAAACTAGGGTGTAAGACCAAAACACGTGCGTACAAGTTCTGGTCGTATTTATAAGCAAGCAATATATCTGGGCTTATTCTACTGGGGGGGGGGGCGGGGGCCCCCCATAAACACCCTTTCCCCCCCCAAAAATTGCCCCCCCAAAAAGTGGGTGCCCCTTTTGGTACCAACTTTTGCCCTGAAAAAATCGCTCAGAAGGCCAAATTTTCAAAAATTTTCCGGCTTCGCCGGAGATTTTTAGTCGATTTTTGCCTATTTAAGCGCTATTTTTGCACTAAAAATGAACTTTTTTGGGGATTACTATAAAAACAGCGCTATTTTTAGCATGTTTTTAGAAAAATTTTGAAAAATTTTCGCCTCGCCCCCCGAGGGCCCCCCCCAAGAAAAAATCCCTAGAATAAGCCCAGTATATATGTTTTAACATCGTTTGGAAATGGAGACGACATGGAAAACCGGGGTAATCCGGAATCCCGGGTTTCATTTAGGATCGAAAAGCTAAAACATTCAAAGGTTTGCTAAAATGTATATATGTACATTGAATATTTAGTTTTCGTAATCAAATAGATCTGGTTCCGCTTCGTATTATTGCACTTACAATCTTTTCAACCAAAGTGCACCCAATTATCGGAATTTTCGGTTTTTCAAATTTTCCGGAATTTAAATATTTTAATGCTCACGATGTGGTTATCGTTTAAAAGCCCTTGACAATCTGAACACGTTTAATAATACAATCATTACCTAAAATGCACTCGTTTCTCAAATTCACGAAAACGAGATTTTTCCGGATTTAAATGTTTTCCATCAATAACAGTTATGGAGCTATGGTTCTTGACTCGAAAGGACTTGACGAGCTGAACAACTTTTGTAATACAACTAGGTCCCAGAAATGCGCCCGTTTCCGAAATTCACAAAAACTTCCATCTATGAATAGTGAACTCGAGAAATTGGTACGTTTTCAGGGATTGGTTCCAGCTCATAATTGGCTTTTAAATAATTGTATCATTCAAATTTAAGTGCAAAAAATGCACCTGGAATAGCTCTATTCGATCATGGATACAAAATTTCGAATATTGTTAAAATTTTGGAGAAATAAAATGCTTTTAATAAATTAAATAATTAATATTAAATAATATTTTCCGTAATATTAAATAATATATGCAGGTTCTTCGAAATCTCCAGCTCAGGACGAATCTAGAAAAATATATATTGTTGGACTGTGCTCTGAAGGAATAAGTTTGCACACACATTTTTGGTCGTACAATAGGGTAGCATATACAAAAGTGCGTCCGGCGGATTTTGCACACTTCCCCCTTCTGAGCAAACGCACTTGGACGAAAAATTATCCTTCCAATTTGAGACAACGTTCCTATTAGTTGAGAACTTTTAATCATACCAGAATAAGTCACTGTCAGCAGTCAGTGGAACTGAATTTAAAAAGCGAAACGGTCAAAAATTAATTAGCAGGAAATATATTTTAGAGAGCAATTCCATTTGACTCCTTTTTGTATACATATAAAAATGTATATATCCAGAGAGAGAACATAAAACAAGAACATTAACTACAGAAAATTCAACATTTGAACAAAATTCCGGAAAGATTTTGAAAATTTCTTCGAAAAAATTTTGCAATTTTGTAAAAGATTGGTACAATTTTTTAAAATTTGCATCATTTGTCGGATCGGCGATCCGGAAAAATCAAGCCGATCCGATCCGACCCCGGATCGGTCGATCCATTCCGATCCGCCGATCCGATCCACATCACTATTGGAGAAGCACTTTTCTTCAAACTCAAAAGTTGAACGATCTGAGCATTTTCAGGCGGTCATTTCCGTGCTCTTTAACATTCTGGGACCAGTCCCGGTTTTTTAGGCCAAAAGATAAGAAAGTGTTGGTTTTTGGCCTTAGGCTCAGTATAAGCGAAAAATCATTTTGAGGGTCAAAAAATGGCCATTTTCAACGAAATCAGTTTTTTCAAAACTACTGCCAAACCTTACGAGCAATTTTCATTCATTTATACTCAATCGATACAGCGTCCAAATTTTATGAATCCCTACTAGCCGGACTTATTGCTTTCAGCTAGAGATTTGGCCGGAAAACCATTTTGGCAAAGTGCGGTTATTTTGTATTAAACATCGATTTCTCAAAAACTACTCGACAGATTCCGGAGATTTTCGCCAAAATGGAAATTCGTACTATTGCGGAGGGACGTTTTTCTTGATTTTGGCTAAAACGTTCCCAGTTTCGAGAAAATTTAGTGCAAAATTCGAAACTTTAGTGTTTCCTTGTATTTTGGGATTTTTTCAACTTTAAGAGACACTGAGCGAAGCCCAAAAATACCTCCCTCGGCCCATATATATATTCTCTGTATGAAAGCGCAAAAAGAAATTGTCTGGTTCCGCATTTTGAAAAATTGATGTTCGAAAATTTTTGGTCTATATTTAGCCATTGTATCAAAAAAATTTTGCCAATTTTTGCTAATTTTGCAAGTTTCGTAAGGTCATGTGGATGTCCTGATTATAAGCTTTAAAACGATGTATAAAGCTCTTTCCAACTGCCAAAATTGTGAAAGTTATAACGTTTTAAAAAAATCACCACCACCTTAAGTTAGAGATGAGCACGGCCCGGATTTTTCGGCCCGGCCCGGCCCGCTCCAAAACTTTGCTCGGCCCGGCCCAAAATTCGGCGTGGCCCGGCCCGCCAAAAGAAAAATTCCAAAAAGTTTCTAACATTATTATTTCAAAGGCTTCAATGCAAGATGGAGTGGCTAAATAATGCTATAAAATGTTAAATTTTGCCATAAAATAACCAGAATCAGTAAATGTGTAGCTAATTTTGGTGATTTTACAACATTTTCAGAGTTGATCCGGCCCGTTTCGGCCCGCTCCGGCCCGCAGTTAAAAAATTTCTCGGGCCGGGCCGGACTTTCTTTCTTTTTTCACTAGTTTCTCCGATCACGCTGATTTTTACATATTTTATTGTCCAAACGGTATATTTTAATGAGTTTTTAAAATTACAGTCGTACGTCTTAGGGTTGTCGAGTAATTTCACCTTAAAGTTGAGATTTCATGTGTTAAACATAGGGAATTTAGAAAGTTGTCATTTTTCGAGTGCACCAAAAAAATCTCTCGACAAACGTTGATGAATTTGGACAATTAATTTATACACAGGGTTTTTTTGGTTGCGGACAAGTGTGCATTTTTTGTGCATTTTTAAAAAATAGTGTGCATTTTGGAAAAAATGTGTGCATTTTTAAAAAATTGTTTATTTTGAACTATAACGTAATTTTTGGCCTTAATTTTGTGTTCTACGCATTTTTGACTTCAACTGGAATCCCACGCTTTAGTTGATGTTTTGATGACGATTTTAAATCTTAACTTGTTAGCACACGTATACTGATATTTAGGCAAATGCAGAACTATACAAACTAACGTATATAGGTGTCGGGTTTTGACACCTGCAATGCTGTGAACCTATTAAGCGCAAAATTGTGAATAACATAAAATCAACATAGGATTGTCAATTTGCTGCCAAATTTACTTATATAATTCAAGACAAAGTAACGATAAGATCCGAGTTGAAATTACGTATTGGTGTAATTCAGCCCTGTTCTGCGGGTAGCCATTTAATATATATATCTAACGTATCATAGGGGTCGCGGCAGCGACCCCTATAATATGTGTGAAAAGTGGCTGGAGACAGTGTAAAATAAGCTGCGCAGAAGCTGCGCAAAATCCTGCGCAGATCCTGCGCAGATTTCATGCGCAAATTGTAGAGCACATCGAGTTTAGTATGTCTGTGAAGTTTCAGCCCCGTATCACTTACCGTTAAAAAGTTGCGCCCCGGACCGGTTATGGCGGCGATGTTTTTTTTTTTCAGCCACAGCGCCGCAGTGGCGCCGCAAAGTCGGCTCATAGCGAAAAGTGACCATTTCTGTGGTCGTCGCTCAGGTCGAACGTTAGGAGCTGGAGCTGATTTCTTTTATATTCAGAAATTACATATATTGAACTAACTAACGGTCCAGGTTGCGTTTCTCTATCACTTCCCTAGCGACCACAGTGGCCCGTCAAAGATGGCGAAAATTCGAAAAATGAAAAATCGAAATTTCTCGCTATCTATTTAACTTTGAACGCTCAAATCTTCCATACGATGGTTTTCTGGCACGGAGAATCGATTCCCGCAGTCAGTTTTACCGTCAGACCCACCCATCTTGCTGGGCTGGCTCCACTTTGCCGTCGGGAGGGTCAAGTCGGAAACCGCTTCCTGGAGGTCCATAGTAGGCTTTACCTGGCCTCTCAAAACTTTGTCTATAGGGGTTTTCTGGTGCTCCCAGCTCATTCCCGGTGTCCTTTTTGCCGTAGGACTCATCCATCTTGCTGTGCTGGTTCCACTTTGCCGTCTGGAGGGCAATGTCGGAAACCGCTTCCTGGAGGTCCATAGTAGGCTCTACCTGGCCTCTCAAAACTTTGTCTATAGGGGTTTTCTGGTGTGCCCAGCTCATTCCCGGTATCCGTTTTGCCGTCCGACGTACCTATTTTGCTGGGCTGGTTCCACTTTGCCGTTTGAAGGGTCAGTCGGGTGGGGGGTCAAGTGGTCGAAAATAAAATTTTTCAAAAGCGGTCAAATTTGGTACCAAATGAAAGCCCTAAGCAAGCTGAGCAACTTTTGTCATAGAACTGCATGCTCAAAGTGGCTGTAGAGTGCTGTGGTGGGGTGGGGTGGGGACTTGTCAAAAATGAAATTTTTCAAAAGTGGTCAAATTTGGTACCAAATGAGAGCCCTAAGCGAGCTGAGCAATTTTTGTCATAGAACTGCATGCTCAAAGTGGCTGTAGAGTGCTGTGGTGGGGTGGGGTGGGGACTTAGGCGATTTTGGGTCAAAAATGAAAGTTTTCAAAAGTGGTCAAGTTTGGTATCAAATGAAAGCCCTAAGTGAGCTGAGCAACTTTTGACATTTGCTGTGCCAAATAACGTCACGTGCCCATGAAACTTTTGTCTTTACTTCTTCAACCGGAATTTAAAGGATATATATACCTATTTATATTTATTATATATTTAAAGGATATTTAAAGGATATATACGATACAGCCAACACACACATATTATCCTCTTTTGTGCGGAGCATTTTTGTTACTTGTATATATAATGCAGAAATTAGGTTGAAAGTCGACGCCGGGGAGGTCTGTGGGCGGAGTTCCCCAGAAGTTGGAAATTTTTTGGAATTTTGAACACGAAAGAAATTTTTATGAACAATTTCTTACCATTTTAACAGATTAACAAACGGCAATATGAGAGCTAGCATTGCACACGTCGTACCGTTGTAGAGGAAGAAAATGTAAAGAAATGCTTTAAGAAAAATTGGCTTAATCCAGCCTTTTATTTTTGACGATGAAGGAACGCACACTAGTATAAATATATACTTACAATCTAAAGCAAAACTATTTCAATAATTAGTGGCTTTAGTGAGGAAGAATAAAACAAAGAAAGGTTGTAGCGACGTTGCCATGACCGAGCTTTTTTTAAAATTTAAAGCACTTTGGAAATTTTTTAGAGCATTTTATGGTTAGCGGAAGCAAAATTTGACTGTGCATTTATGTGTGTATTTTTAAATTCGAGTGTGCATTTTGGAAAAAAAGTGTGCATATGCACAGTAAAATGCACAAAAAAACCCTGTTTATACATATATACATACATTAAAATAACGCTAAAATGTTAAACTGTGGTACCCTGGAATTAGAATTTTAATTTAGGCCATTAAATTTTTAATTAACTTTCAAATGACTAAAATTTGATTTGATGCTCAAGTCGTGTTAAATTTTAATCTTTTTCAAAAATT
>JASAND010005141.1:0-11141 GCA_030248195.1 Trissonchulus latispiculum
TAACTTGTCCGGAAGTGAAAATTTTCAAAAGTTGAAAATTTTTGACTCAAAACTTTTTTGCAACGTGTTGTACTCGTCGTGTAGATTCCAACGATACCAAACTTGCTGAAGGTTTCGTTCCAATGTATTGAGCTGGCACGGTGCTCGAACGAGTCTCGAATGGCCGCGCAGCGCCTTTTCCACCTTATATTATTGGGGGCCGCTCTCGCGCGCCCCCTATAATATATATATATATATATATATATATATATATATATATATATATATATATATATACACGTATATATATACGTATAGTAAAGCAAAAACGTGAGTAAACTAGGAATTTTTTAGGTAGTTACATATAGCGCGGCGGGAAAAAACCCAATCCGATATGCGGGAAAAAACCCGTCGCCAGTGTGAGTCACCCATATGAGCTAGATCGGATTTTAATAGCCTATCTTAAAGAGCGTCCAAAACTACCCTAGAGGGTGTATTATTGTAGTCCCCCCTGCCTCTCAGCAAATTTTTTGGGACTTTGAAAACTTTGGAATTTTTGGTCCCAACATGGGGGTCAGGCAGGGTCACCTTTGGGGGTCACCCTGAACTACTGGAAAGACTTAGCCCAAAACGGATTACAGTTTCACAGAGGATATGTCTCGAACTTCACGATGGTGCATGCAATTTGGCTCTACTGCCTGTGGTGCGACCTGGGGGTGACCTAGACTCGGCGGGAAAAAACCCATGTGCGGGAAAAAACCCCAAATTTCAAAGTGAAATTTTTTCAAACCATTGGCAGCAAAGGAAAAATTCATGCATTTCTTAGCTCAGTAGAGCCTCCTGATTAATTTGGTATAGATTTTACCTAGGTTCGACCTTCTATGTAAGGTCCAGGTGGCCAAAATCTGACATGGTGCCATTTCAAGCCAAATTTTTCAATTTCGTCAAAAATCGCCAATTGTTCACTATAATATGTCGGGTTTGGCTTTAAATGCAATAAAAACACGTTTTCTATGTGATAGGCTTATGATGCCTGTGAAGCTCTTCGCAAGGCCTCATGGTAGTTATCGTTAGATTTTCGATTTGTCACTTAATAAAAAAGTTACAACCAAAATTCGAAAATTTGGGTTTTTTCCCCGCCGCGCTATACTTTTTTCAGAAAAATAGCAATAAATTTTGAAGAGGTGTGTAACGTTACACAATAAACCGTCGGCCAAAAAACACTGATTTGTACAAATATACACAAAAAATACAAACCTAGTTGGTTTGATTATAAGAAATCTTTAAGAAATCGTCGTAAAATAAAATTCCCGCCTCCCTAAATTTCTATCTGGCTACTGTACTCTATAGTGTGAGTGACTGCTGAGACTTGGGACCACACCTATAATTTTGCTAACGTTCTGTCTCAATAAGATTTCGAATAGCAAAATATTAAAATTTAACAAAAGCTTCATGTTTTCCAAGTTTGAGTCTGAATAACTACCACAGTTTGATTTGAACTTCTCATATTTTTTCCCTTGGTGCCACACCCCAGATGCTTTCGCGAGGAGGGGTAACGCCAGACCAAATTTGCTCAGGGTCCACGGTCTGGCGTTGAATAATTGCATAGAGCAATTACCCGAGGCGAAGGCAAGGCTACTGCCGGAGCAGAAGTGACTGTGCTGCTTTCACCGCATCATAGCCACCCGTTGGCTCCATCCACAAGGGTTTCCCCTCATGGACGGCCAACTCCTTGAAAAACTCGGATAAGTACAATGTTGTATACAATTTGGGGGGATGTTGGTACTGCTGCAGTACCATTCCTATTTAATCATAAGTGGTTGACTGGTTCCAGCTGGAACCAGAAAAATTTGGTTTGATAAATTGGAGTAAAATGAAGTTCAGACTTCAGAGTTTTAGGAAGGAGGATCCTTTGGATCCCAAGTTTCGTGTTTGCGGCCGGCAGATGCAGAGCCTACCTTCTCGGCTCTGGGCGACCTGGTATGTGCGTGACGTTTAGTGTGGTGATTTCATACACATTACAAATAATAATATAAATAATATTTTAGTACGCACAATAGACACAGAGGGACCTTTTCCACCCTCCATGCCTATTGCTGTACATCTCTATTAAACAGTATGATAAGGGACCTGGTAACTTAGCTTAGGTCGTGCTGAATCCTGTATCCAGAGGTCAGAAGATCCTTCCAGCACTTTATCATATCATCCGCACAGTTCTCATATTTTGTTTTGTTTTGTAGAACTTAAGCAGACTATATTGAGTGTGAAAATAAGCAAAATCGGTGACTATCGATTTTGGACCAAAGTGACGAAAGAGCTTTTTTCTGCCTATTTGTACAATTTTTCTTTTAGGTAAAAGTAAGGAAGCCGAAGTGAAGAGAATCAACAAAGAGCTGGCAAACATCCGATCAAAATTTCGAGGTTAGTTTAGTTAGTATATACTTGGATGTAAATTCAGGGGCTCCTTTGAAGCCATCTGACGTTTAAAAATTCCTCCAGTTTTGTAAACCATTAATTCCTTGTAAATTTGTCTTCATTTGCATCCAGCTCAGGGACTGGCATTACCTTTTCCATTTACCACCTCCGTGGGAAATCAGAAGGACACGGACCCCACCAAATGAAAATCCCCACAGGTAACCCCTGACATCCGTCTGGTGAACGGCAAAATTGACACAGCTGTGTTGGATTAACACTGAAGCATCTGCAATCCTCAAATTATATATATGTTACCGAGCGGTTCGGTCCAATCCCCAGCATCACTTCCATTCCGGATTCTCCGATATGTGTGGACCTGCCAATGCTAAGACCTGTACTGGGACAGTAGATGCTGAAGTGCTCTCTTGTTGCTTGCCCAAACTGAACGAGCCTGGAACACGATAACAACCTGGGGGTGGCGACATGGGTGAACTTAGTGTTGACTGGAAAAGCACACTTTTCAACATTGCATATTCTCTAATCGATAGAAGGAAACATAATGTGCACAATATTGTAAACATTACGTATAGTAAACATAAATAGACATATATACGTACATATACATGCGCTAGACAGAGCTTGTAAATTAAATTGGTATGTTTTAATTTGCTTTTTTCCTTCTGTGTGGCCGAGGCGGTCTAGTTCTGGCATTGAACAAGCCAAATTTTCGATATAGGTCAAAAATGGGTTCAGTTCTTCAGGGGCGCACACAAAGAGAGGGGCGGCCCCGGTCAGGTTTCAGTTGGGTCCGGCTTGACTCTAAATGCAACAGAAACACGTTTTTGTGCCTATGCAAAACAAAACTTGCCTAATGTTTTCGTGTCAAACACATAAAAGTTTCAAATGTCAGTTTGTCCTGTATTTTTACATAATATGTAAATTTTGATATTTTTAAAGATTGCAGATGAAAACCACAAGCAATCCTCTCTTTCCTATGGTACCGTCAAAATTGTTCTGACGCTCTTTAAATAAGTTTGGTGGGTGGGTGGGAAATTTTTCTTCCGACACGATAAATTTCAATTTCTCTAAAACGACAGGGCCTGGAGAGGCAACTTACACTTAATTCGAAAGCTTGTGGCAAACCCTGACTAAATAGGGCGTCAAAATCAAGATATCTAAAAAAAGTCGAAAGTATATAAGCAAAGAGTTCTGGTGCAAAGTTGTAAAAGTGGATTTCCCATACATGACTGCTGCAACAATATTTCGGAATAAATAGGATTAGCTCACTTTCTTTTTTTATTTCCCAGTTTTCTCACAGCTTGTGTATAATTTTTGATGTCAGAATTTCAGGGAAAGAATGGCTGTGCACACTTTCGGGGGGGGGGGATCTAACACAGGCTATGCGACTTCCACTAATGCCCCTCATCGGCAAAATTTCCCACAATTTCCCCCCAACAAACAAACAAACAACGTTTCGATTCAATTTGTTACGTACTTTCTTTTATAGGCGATAAGACATTGGATGGGTATTCAAAGAAGAAGTATGTATGCAAATTGCTGTTCATATTTCTCCTTGGCCATGACATTGATTTTGGTCATATGGAAGCTGTCAATTTATTATCTTCCAACAAATACACCGAAAAACAAGTGGTATGTTCTCCGGGGTTTTAACGGTTGTACTGAGATTGGTATCGACTTCACCTTTTCTCATGGAGACGTTGACGGTTGGATCTGGATGTACCACCAGAAATCGGCCTGATATTAATTGGTTTGATCTCCAATCATTGTCTTAATTTAGACAGACTTACATTTTGGCAAACTTTAGGGCATTTGATGTGGTGCTCACATGAGTCGGGATGGTCGAGTCTCCAAGGGCCTCACTGAGCCTTTTACACCCGTAGTATCATAAACCAATGTTTCCATTTCCAGAAAATATTGAATTGAGGTCAGTGTTATAGATAATACTTGGGGTTCTTAGTCTAGGCTCCTGTGATTTATGTCTAGCTTAATTCCGGGCATTTTTGAACAGTTTGCTTTTCTCCATGCAAAATCCGAGATGAAACTGGGTCACTATTTACTGACCCGGTGACCCGGTATTTTAGAAAATTCAGGTTTAAGCTTGGAAAAATTAAAAATTTTTATATTAGGGTGTTGTGAGTGTTCTTTGATCTTTTAAACAATTTTGGCGTCTAAAATAAGAAGTTGGGCAAAATTTTTGCTTTCCTTATAGTTTGGAAACTAAATCTTGTAAGTATTAAGCCGGAACAAAATTAATTTGCATGGTTTCGCACTCGCACTTATGAAGTGAACTACATACGTAACTTAAAGAATCAGTTTGGAACAAAATAGACAAAGTCAGCACATCATCTAATTAAAATTATATTAAAATCCAGATTGGAACCTCTGTATGAGTCCCTCCTCCGCGATCAACAGGCTGGCTTTCGACGTGGTCGGGGATGTGTTGACCAAATTTATATTCTCAGGCGTTGTCTCGAACGAAGACTACGTCACGGACAGCCCACCGTCGTTTGTTTCATTGACTTTGCGGCTGCTTTTGATAGCATTCACCGCCAATCCATGTGGGCAATACTGCGGAAATACGGTGTGCCTGCTGTTTTTATCGACATCATCAGGGACATATACGAAGGGGCGTCGTCTGTTGTTCGTGTCGGGCAGGGAACATCCGGATCGTTCCCGGTTCTGTCTGGGGTTCGGCAGGGCTGTGTCCTCTCCCCTATGCTGTTCAACCTTGCCCTCAATTGGATTACTAGCCACTCCGTACTCCCAACTGATGGCGTTGTGTGCTCTGAATTTAACCAGATTGCAGACTTGGCCTATGCAGATGATATCGCTGTGTTTGCACCCTCAGAACTGGAATGTCAGAATTTGGTGAACCGAATTTCCGACATGTCTGCTATGCTAGGCCTAAAGATCAAGCCTTCTAAAACAAAGGCGCTCTACTTCCATCTGGCTAACGAACCTCAACTGCAAATTGGACAGGTCCAGATTGAGGTAGTTAACTCGTTCACCTATCTTGGCTCCACCATCAGCGGCTTGCAGGTATCTGCTATTTGCGACATTGCAAACCGCATAGGAAAAGCCTCCCAAACCTTGCACAGGCTTAAAAAACCTGTGTTTGCAAGGGCCGATCTATCCATCAAACTTAAGATGAAGGTGTTCAATTCTGCTGTCATACCTATCCTTTTGTACGCCTCAGAGTCCTGGTCCTACAACAAAGTAGATCTTTCCAAATTGGAGGTTTTCCAAATGCATGCCCTGCGCTGTATTCTTGGAATAACGTTGCGGGACCGAGTGAGGAATACCGACATCCGTGCAAGGTGCTGCGACCAGCCGACAATCGAAGAGCTTATCCGACGGCGGCGTTTACGGTGGCTTGGCCATGTCGCTCGGATGCCAAATAACCGACTGTGCAAGGCCATCTGGCGACATCCGAAACCTGCTGAGTGGCGATGTACTAGAAATGCCGCCAAACGCACCTGGGACACTCTTGTGGAAAAAGATCTTGATTGGCTAAGAACTACATATGGTTCGGTAGTTTGGAGCAACTCCTCAACGAGCATAATTGAAGATCTGGCTTCAGACCGGGCTCAGTGGCGGCGTATTGTATGGGGACACGCCATAGCGGATGCTGATCCTGCTCTCCGGCGTTAAGTCAAGTAAGTAAGTCAAAAATTATAGGTCTTATCGTAAGCACGTTTGTGTTTGTTATTACGTACTGTGGTAAAATATTTTATTTGGTTGTATGGCTGAGGTTATCACTTAGCGAAGATTCTTTTGAATTATTCTTCCTTATGGCTAGGATTCAGGCAATAAATCAAGCCAAAATCCACTAGTCCCTAAAGATAGTGCGTAAGTCATAACAATTAGAAGAAAATGCAAACCAAAACTGAAACAGTGTGTGAAACTTTGCTGAGATTTTCCTGCTTACCCGAATTTGAAATCCACACTGTCTGACCCCCTCCTTCCCCCTCCCAAAAATCGATAGCAGCTGTGAAGAATCACCTACATTCGATGAAGCATGGACAATCTTAGATTTTAAAATAAAGATTTTGGACTCAGGCCCGTGTCTTAATTTTCATTTTTCTAGTTAAAATCCAACGTATATAATCATTGCTTCAAAACTAGATCCAAGGTTGATAGAGAAGTACAAATATTATGACGACACTACTGCGACAAGAATTTAATAAAACTGGACGATTATGTTCGGTATATATTTATTCCATTGCTAGTTTTTGAACTATTGAAGTTTTCAGGTGGTAAAAACTGGTAAACTTTTGAAAAATATGCTTTAACAGCCAAAAATCCAGGTCATGACCGGGTCAGAGCGTCTTAACCGGTGACCCAGTTTCATCTCTGCATCGAAATACTAGTTTTGCTCTGGTTTAAAAACTCTTCCTCCCGCTGAAAATTTACAGCGCGGCGGAAAAAACCCAGTCAGATATGCGGGAAAAACCCAACGCCTCTTAAAGAGCGTCCAAAACTACCCTAGAGGGTGTATTATAGTAGCTCCTGCTGCCTCTCAGCAAATTTTTTGGGACTTTGAAAATCTTGGAAATTTTGGTCCCAACATGGGGGTCAGACAGGGTCAACTTTGGAGGGTCACCGTGAACTACTGAAAACACCTAGCCCAAAACGGTTTCACCGAGGGTACATGTCTCGAAAATCACGATGGTGTGTGCAATTTGGCTCTAGTGCCTGTGGTGCGACCTGGGGGTGACCTAGACTCGGCGGAGAAAGTCTATGTGCGGGGAAAAACCCAAATTTCAAAATGAAATTTTTTCTAACCATTAGCAGCAGAGGAAAAATTCAAGCATTTCTTAGTTCAGTAGAGCCTCTTGATCAATTTGGTATAGATTGTACCTGGGTTCAACCTTCTATGTGTGGTCTAGGTGGCCAAAATCTGACATGGTGCCATTTCAAGCCAAATTTTTCAATTTCGTCAAAAATCGCCAATTGTTCACTATAATATGTCGGGTTTGGCTTTAAATGCAATAAAAACACGTTTTCTATGTGATAGGCTTATGATGCCTGTGATATGCTTAAACTGCAGAAATTCAGCAAATTTCAAAAATTTCCACAATTTGCCTATGTTTACGTGTTAAACATACAAAACTTTCAAAAGTCAATTGGACACGAATTTTTGCAAAAAATATTAATATTGTTTGATGCAGATGTACTAAAAATGGCCCGCTCTTTCAAATGGTGTAGTCAAAACTGTTCTGGCATGCTTCCCGCAAAAAATTCGGCTGGGTTTTTTCCCGCATTGGGTTTTTCCCATCGGTTTGGTCGAAAATTTCTCACCAACCGTAATGCTAGAGAGATGTTTTATGGCTCATTTTGAGGCCTCACGGTAGTTATCGTTAGATTCTCGATTCTTCGCTTAATAAAAAAGTTCGAACAGCCAAAATTTGAAAATTTGGGTTTTTATTTCACGCCGCGCTATATATACGTATTCCCTGTCCCCGAGAATCCGCCTCTTCCCCGAAAAATCCCTAAAAATAAATAACCATGGTACTTTAACTTTGTCGATTTCAGGGTTATTTGTTTATCTCCGTTTTGGTCAGTTCAAATTCCGAATTGATACGCCTTATTGTCCAATCTATCAAGAATGATCTGCAGTCCCGCAATCCCATTCACATTAATCTGGCCCTTCAGTGCATTGCAAACATCGGCTCCAAGGAAATGTGTGACGCGTTTGGTGCCGATATTCCTAAGATGCTCGTTTCCGGGTTCGTTTATTTGTTGTTTTCGTTGTGGAATAACTAGTTTTGTTAGCAGCTCACTGTTTGGAGTTGTTCGCAAACTTAATTTTCCTACATTTAATGACGGCAACCCTGCCAAATAAAGGGTTCCTGTGATTGAAGTCTTTCAGGCCACGCGACAGCTTACCAGCTAGCTCGCGGGAAAGGGATATGCATACTTACTAAGGTGGGGCTACGAATTTCACTAAAAGTTCGATGTTGGAAAAGCTAGCCAGTCTTTTGCCACATAATAGTATTAGATTTAGTGTAAAATAGTTTAAACTTTGAAAGAATTCCATGCAGCGCAGCGTCCTGTGGAGCCATCAGAAGTTGGTGTTGTCGGTCCAAAGCTCGACATGATACGTACACAAACTTCGCCTCGCCCTGATCGCTATGCGCAAGGCACGGTATCCAAATTTTCCAGAAATGGTTCTGACATATAGTGCTTTGATATCATGTAAACTAATCTCTAGATCATTGTATTATTTTTGTGCGATGCAATAAAAATGCGAAAAATTGGGTGTTGTAGGTCTATACGGGTGGAGGTTAACGAACGTCTAATGAGCTGTGGTTTACCAAATGAACCCAACTTTGCTCCAATTAATACTCCAAGTATCTGTAATAACTTATGTAAAAATGACGTGATTTCGTTAATCCCTGCGTTCGCAGTGCTAGATTACATTATCGATATTGTCGCTGTTATTTGGTGCCATTTCGAAGATGTGAGCCAATTACTCAAAATTACTGTGACAGAATCGGCTGAAACTTTGCTCACTACAGGCCAGTGAGTGTACCAAGATATGCAGAAAGCTAGGTCAGTAAACATCGATCGTATGGATGGCTATCGCTCCAAAAAGCTCTAAGACAGTTGTAAGCGCATACTGAACGAAGGAAGCGTTATATCGAAAAACGGATTTCATATTCGGATTCAGCAGGTCAAACAACCCCTATAACCACCGTTTCGGCGAAATCGGAGACAAAAAATTTTTGACCCCATTTTTACTGCGCTTAGATAGCTTTTCAGACTAAAAATAAGGGTTATTTCTTAACAACAATTTTGCTAGCTCACTAACCTGAAAGCCAGTGTCCTCAAAACTTACAGACAGTTTGCCGCTATTAGAGTCTAATATTTGCTTAAAAGCTGGGGTTGGCTAGGGGCTGTCAGTTTTATTAGATCGATAACGGCGCACGGTCACATCGCAACTTTTCGCCAAATTTTAAACTTTGAGCTGCTATAGCTGAAGAAGGAAGCAACGTTCGAAAGGCGGGATACTTTTAATATTTAGCACATACATAACATTTATGGCTGAAAGTTTCAGAATTGGTCAAACCGATAATCCACCAGAGCTGAAAAAACCTTTTTGAAAAATCCATTTTTCGCACCAAAATTTGTACTTTGGCTTCCTGCCAAAAACAGTGTAGGTGAGATATATTATTGCCCACCCTAAACTTTTTTACCTTGATATGTTGGCTGACGTTGTGGGCAAAAGTAGCTCTGTCCGACGATGTTGTGCCAACCCGTTCGTAGCCCCCCTTAATCTAAGATAACGCTATTTACTTGTCTTGTCTTTGTCCGTTTTATGTATTGTTATCCGTTGCTGTTTTCAGTGATACCATTGATCTGGTCAAACAGAGTGCAGCCCTTTGCCTGTTACGACTATTTAGAACCAGCTCTGATATTATACAGCCAGGAGAATATGGTTCTAGAATTGTTCATTTGCTGAATGATCAGCATATGGTAAAGATCTCTGTTTAGTTTGTATATATGGTATATTATGCATTGTGTGGTATTATACCCTGTCTTGTTAGTTTGAGGTTTACAGTGCAGTTTTTGACATCATCGTATCGTAGCTCGTAGCGTTGAATATCAGTTAACGTTTTAGTTTTATATATTACATGTTTTTTTATTTCCCATTTTTAGGGAGTTGTGACGGCTGCTTCCAGTCTAATCGAAATGCTGTCAAAACGGTGGCCTGACGAATACAAAGGATGCGTTTCCCTTGCTATATCTCGTCTCAGTAGAGTATGTTATTCTTATTCGCAGCGCTAGCGGGGAACTAACAAAAGATGTAAAAGGAACGATATTTTCATAGGAAGGCAAAACTACTGAATTGTAAATTTCTAACTGGTCCACTAGAAACGAGCCAAAACCCTGATTTTGCTCTTATTGCTATTATCGTAATGTGTATACTTCAATCCAAATACAGAGTTGAAAAAGAAACCGTCGTTTTTTAGTTATGACAAAAGGAGTGGTTTGTATCGTTAGTTTTCCAGTTAGCAGTGATGCAAAAGATGTTTGCTTCTGTTTTATTTCTTTAAGGTCGGTAGTTTTTGTCAATTATATACACGTAAGTATTGCTAAATTTGCCATTTTTCGCGAAATTTCGCCAATTTGTCAATTTCGCCAACGGTCATTCTTTCCGTGACATGTACCGTACATGAACATGCATTTTTTGTATTTCAGATTGTAACTTCCACTTACACAGATCTGCAGGATTACACGTATTATTTTGTGCCCGCACCGTGGCTTTCTGTTAAGCTACTCCGCCTGCTTCAGAATTATCCACCCACTGAAGACCCTCCCATGCGGACTCGTCTCCTAGAATGTTTGGAGACCATTCTTAATAAGGCGCAGGAGCCACCAAAGTCTAAAAAGGTTCAACACTCAAATGCTAAAAATGCTGTCCTATTCGAAGCCATTTCCCTCATCATTCATATGGACAAGTTAGTTTTGCTTCGTTGAAACCTTTTGGTTTCCAGTTTTTTTCCCTAAACAGGAACTACGGTTTTAGGACGCTTCAGTACCACTGCATTCAGAGTTAATGGACTCTTCATTACATTAAAAAGCTACGGTAAAAATTCGCATTGCTAGGCTCTTGCTTGCTTGCTTGCTTGTTTGTACCTTGCTAGAATCCGAATGAACTTAGCTGCTTTTGCAACGAAGCCAACAAGTATAGATTTCCAGAGTCTAAAAGTGGTTCTTTT
>JASAND010005142.1:0-50066 GCA_030248195.1 Trissonchulus latispiculum
GCTTGGCTATGGCGCGCTGGGCCGGTTGCAAATGGCCCGACGCGTTTTATGACCGGGCAGGGGTAAAATTTGTTACTTCAATGGGATATATTTTTTATCTTTGCTGGGGGTTTCTCAAAAGTATGAGTTTATTTTCATGTCTGCTTTCTAAGAAGTGCTCTCTAGAACCGGCCATGGCGCGCAGGTTGGTTCTAGCCAAAATTAATTTTTCTATCGAATGAAAGAAAAAATAATTTGCACCGTATTCCAACAGTTGAATGCTGTGGGGGAATTTATAGATGTTTATTGTTAGCAATTCTTTGTCTCTAAAAAGGTTTAAAATTTTGTGCCGAGGTCGGCACAGTCGAAAATGAAACTGGACTGGGGGTGGTTATAACTTCGTGTGCAGGAAGCCCTATCCATGCCATTTTTAAAAATTGTAATGTGAACAATTTTAGTCCAGTAAATCTTGACCTAGGCCGTTTTTTCACTTTTACCTGGCATTCTATACACCTGGTTTTTACTGTGCCGACCTCGGCACAAACTCAATGTTCACTCTGTTCACCGGTCTGCCAGGCACGTGCTACGATTAGGCATGTTGTGTTTATACGTACATTTGTATTAACGTTGTTTTAATCATTCTCTAGCTTTAACCTGCAATTTTACTAGTTTTGTGCTAATTATTTTTGTTTTATGTTTTAGGTCCCTACTCTCTTGGGTTCCTGGTACCGGTCTAGCCCCTGATTTGTGGTATATGCTTTCTGTTTTTGTATTGCTTGAACGGTGGGGGTTGAAAATTTTTCTGTTGTTCTCTAAAAACTTTTGGTAATTTAAAAACATTTTTTGCTTCCCTGGGAGGAAATTCTGTTTTCTAAATAAGGATTATGACGCATCGGTTGGAGGGAAAATGTTTTATAATTTTTGTTTCTATTTAATTTCGTTGTCGGCTGTGATGCCTCTTTTTCCTTTTAGTACCCTAAAACAAGAATTAATTTAATTAATTTCAAATCAGCTTTCCTACAGTTCTTCTTTTTCATGTCATTCCATAAACTTTGGATAAAAATTAAATTTCTTGAAAAGCTCATTTTCTTAAAAGCGTACTTGCATGTTTACGTTTTCACTTTTTATTTCTTTGTAGCACCTTTAACAGTTTGCATGGTTATTTCTTGAATATACACTTTTGTAACTTTCTTTCACGATTAAATTTTTCCATCTTTGATTCAATAGATCAAAATAATTATGTTTCCTCTATTGGATAAAAAGTTACAAATTGCTTCTTCTCATTTACTTGAATTGCAATTTTAAATACTTTTAGGATAAATATATTTCTTTGAATTTATTTTCTATTGGGTTGGCTGTCTCATATTTGTATTTTTATCTTTTAATGTTTTGTCCATTTGTAGGCAATAGTACTGGGGTAACTATAACACCGTGCCGTACCTCGGCGGGTCCGTGGTTGCTCGCCGCCTGCGCTTCCCCCGTAGGGGAGGTAACGGTGGGCGGTCAACCCCGGACCGGCATTCTTGACTCTTGAGAATAATTTTCCGTTGGTTCCGTCGGTCTCTGCCTACACTCTCTAAATTAATCGGCCTCATATATATATATATATATATATATATATATATATATATATATATATATGCATTGCGGGCTTTTGCCCATTTATTTTTGTTTGGTACTGTTAGGCATCGTGCCTATATGCTTACACATATATATATATATATGCCGTATATTATTCCATTTTTGTTTATTGTTCTGTTATATACTTATTGTTCCCCTTCCCTCCCCCCTGTCCCTTTTGACGGCGAGCGTTCCCCTGTTATACTGTTTGTCTGACTGTTATTGTATTGCCCCCATATGTGATACGGGTCGGCCCCTATGGTTACATCTGGTTTGGATGGGCCTGGCTTGGTGCCTGGAAGGCTGGCGGTGTTGGTCCTGGTTGAGTCCCCGAGGGATACGAAAACTTTTTATCATTTTTCCCATTTTTTCTAAAACGCATTTTATCCCTACTAGTAGCTAAGGTACGTAGGCTAACGCAAATTTTAATACTAACCTATGTGCCCGGAGGCCGCGGCGAGGGCGCGCGTTTCAAAAGAGGGGGTAATCTGTAGAATATTTCCTTGATTTTACCCTAAAATATTCTAGTGAGGAATTTATGTTCAGAAACCAGAAGGAACAAGTTCACAACTTTTAAGTTAGCAGTGGCCAAAACATTAGAGAAAAGGATAAATGATTCACTATTGGCGAATTTCAATTACGAATGGTTCTCCATTTGTCTTTAAACTAAAGTTCAAACAGAATGTTACAAACTGTCATCTATTCATTATCCCTACCTGCATTGATTGTGCACCTGACGTTTTTAAATCAAGCAAGATAAACATCAAATTAACTGGTTCTGATTTTAGCTCTCTCTCTTTAGCTACGGTCAATCAATAATGAAAATTCCTGGTTAGTTGATGGTAATTTAGTTAATCTTAAATATGGGTGTCTCCTAAGAAAGTACACTGCTTGTGCGGACAGGCAACTCTGAAATTTAATAGTTTCTAGCTCCAAATCCAATGGCGCGTTGAGAATAGTTTTAGCAAAAGTGAGCCTTTGCCCTATTAGCCATAATTTCATCTCCAGACAAAACAGGATCTAACCAGTTTGTTAAGTAATGGTTGTCTTTTTTGTGAGTAGCAGTAGCCGGCAGGATTTATGGGAGATTACTTGTTTAGTTTGGATGAGCTGGTCTCATGCCATGTCAAGGCATTTAATATGCAAAGAGTAGTTACATACAATAATCAACTCGGGTTGTGTGTGATTGGCTTATTATCACCAATTATCAGGAAGTACCTATCAGCTTCAGCGCTGACATTTAGTGCGCTTTAGTCATCCAGATGTAGCCTTATCTCATCAACTTGCTTCAAGTTCAAAATAAAATTTATTGCGATTTCCTGATGATAAAATGATAACTCGTTGTTCTAATTTCTGAATTGGACACAAGATTTCTAGATTAAGGGACAATGAAATCTAACCCATCACCTTTGGCGAACCAAAAGTAGAGATTTACTAACAGTAAACTTATAAAACATAAAATCAGTATCCCAATGAAACCGTTAGATAGTCAAAAGGCTCCTTTCCATACTGGTCTCTTATCTTTAATTTTAGACTAGTCGGCGTGCTTTTACTTTCTTCAAGTTGCAAGTACAAGTGAAAAACCTCATTCTCTGCACAAGTGTGCCTGCAACTGCCAGACAGCACAAATGCGCCGCCCGCCTGGCATCGTTTCGTTAGGAGGCCCTGCTCTACACATAATCGATGACTATAAACGACCCTTTTCAATTGTTCTCCTGTTGCAACATAACAACCCGACTTTTTTAGTCGAGTCTCATTTAAAGCCTCAGCTATTTGGCATACTTTTGATGGGTAGCTCTTTGTTTGTTCGCTTCAAACAATAAAGGCCTGATTTTATTAAGCCCAGTGTACACCAGTTTCCAAAGCTTCCGTAGTCACACTTTTAGCCGCCATTAGAAAATGTTTAGCAAAGTAGTTGGAACTTGGAATGCTTGCTTATTGCTTATTTGCTTTTTATTCCGCCGGAGGCGGAATCTTTGTAATGGGTGAACCCAAAAGTAGTGTAAAATTTGAAGTAATGCAAGAATCGCTCACTATGTTTATCACGTAAACCTAGCTGTGCAGTTTTTTTTCGAAAGGGGGTGTGTTATTTAAAAATTGCTTTACTGCAAGCTGGTTCAAAAGTGAATAATTTTTACGCAGCTCACGACAGCCTTCCAATTCCATTTCTTTAGTTTATTCTGGATTTTCTTAAATTTTTAGTTCGCAAAAGCCAAAATTTGAAATTGTTACAAGTTTATATTAGGATCCCCCCTTGGCAGTTTCAGATTTGTGCTAAATTTCAAGATCCATCTTGATTATGCAAATTAGATGAGTGCAGCAATAGTTTCACTTGCCATTTACCAACGTATGAGCAAGTAGCAGGTTTTTCACTATGTTCTTGACTTCTACAACGGCTGAGACAATGACGCTGACCGACCGACTTGAATTTGAAATGAAACTGTTTTAGTGATCCAATAGTAATTTTTGAGAAATTGTAGGTGCTTGTATAGTTTTATTTATAACATAATTTCACTGGAGTACTTACCTAAACTTGACTTGTAAAGTTCGAAAACTTTGGTAAAATATCGCCTCTTGAATAATTTTCGGGTTGTCTCACAAAAAATGTTACCACAGGAATCAGAAGTTGAATTTTGCAAACTCTGACAAGTTCTATATATTCTCTTTGGCAGGAAAATGATTAGCGGTTTTGGTCTGCATTAAAAGTGAAAAATTTGAAGTTCGGATTTCCGCATATTTACAACAGGTTGACAGGGTATAAAAATTTTATTTTTGGTCAAAATAATTTTAGATTAAAATAGATGTCTAGAGTCCTAGTGTCCAACTGGTACAAGTTCAGTGATTTTTTGAGGGTCGAAGTTTTGACTCATAGTTCCCCACAGTCAACAGGGAATAATTTTATTCTGTTCATTATTCCAGTTCTCTGTCGGAGGTGGAAAACTAATATTTCGGTAATCGCGAAATATGGATTGTACTCAAAGGCTGCTTTCTCTTACAAACTTATATTGCGGAGTAGAAACGATACACTCTGACCTTAACTTAGCACAGCTGTGGATTGCAGATGGTTTTGTCAAGGTGAAATGACACTGTCAAACTGCTTACCACATGTGATTTTTAATTGTTTTAAATAGATAATCATAACCTCTTGTTTCCTTTATATACTCAACGGTGGAATCATTCCCCTTTTAGGGGATACTTGTTTTATTTGAAGAGGGGATAAGAATGGCTGCTAAGGGGACGACTTTTTCAAGATTTTACTATGTCGTAGGAACATGTTACTAATCGACAACCTCGAGTTCAAGTTTATGCTTATCATTTTTGTAGTATATAACGCGTTTAGTTATTGAAGCACTTCCTTATAAACAATACAATGGTAAATATCTCATGCTGTCCACCTTGCCCATTCAACCGAAGTGAGTGCAACAAAGAAAACGTCCACTGTGACAAAATGCCGCAAAAAGTTTTAATTTGAAATGTTGACATTTAAAAATTAATATTTGATTCTTCAAATGTTTCAAATAGTAATTCCGCCAGAATATGAGTGCATCTATTTTTAATTTTCTAGCAAAGAAGGTGAACTCGTCAACTGAAAACTGAGCTTTCAAAGAAAAGAATCCTGGACAAATAGGCCTGGCCTATAGAATAACACTACATTCTGCATATGCAATTGAAACTGAGAATTCGCTGGATTATAATTAATGCAAATTGTAAAAGATGTCCTAAAGTTCCGGAAATGTAAGCTACGTAAATTCGCAGATTGAGAGGACAGATTCAGTGAACAGATTCAGTTCGAAATATCCATTAAAATTCTAACCACTGAGCTTCGTTTAACTTATGAAAACAAATGACAAATGCAGCGGGTACTAAACTAAACTCGACTCGCCCCGACTTTGTCCGATTGGTCTTTATATACCTATAGCACAGATAAAGAACATGGGCGTGGTCGAAAAATATTAGGTCCTGAGATTTTAAGCTGCCCTCCAGTGCTGTGCAGCGGTCACGTTTATGTAGCAGAGCCCCATAATAATATAATAACATAATAATTAATAATTAAAACATAATAATAATTAAAAATTTCTGCTGGCTAGGAGACCATAGCTATGTACAAGGTTGTCATTTTAGCAAGTGATGTGGCTAATGTGCCCCCATCCGCAGAAGAAAAAACTAGAATTTTGAGGAGAGTACCATTGAATAAAAATGGAAATCTAACAATTTTTGAAAATCAAGTTCACATAAACTTTTTCAGTCAGCTGAATTTGCCTGTGTATATGAAAAATTACAGTCCCGTCATAGGTTACAACAGAATTTAAATTTTCTTTTCGTTAGCCAAAATATCTGAAATTTTGGTCGAAACCTTACTTTGAAGATCGATTCCCTTAGCCGTACCTAAGCCTTAGCTTTTCCGCTGCTGGGGACGGAGACTTATTAGCCTAATCATCACGTCAAATGGCAACCTTGAAGCGGGGTTTACCGTCGAGATACAAGCGAGCTAAATTTTTTAATTAATTATGTTGGCAGTTATGAAAAATGGGGTTCGGGCCGGGCACATAAGCCTAATAGCTGCAAAGGACTGGAGGAGGACAGCTAAAATGTCAGTACCCCATATTATTTGAGCACACCCATGGTCGATATCTGTGCCAAAATTTAGACCAACCAGACAAAGTCTGGGCAAACGTTTAGTTGCCTCTTCCAAGCTATGGACCACTGTAAAAAAGGTTAGAAAAGTATGTTTGATGATATATATACATATATAAAGTCTAAATTCGCTAGTCGCTTTGATGATAAACGTTACAAATTTCTGATTTCAGGAAATCTACTTTTTGGAGTTGTTATTTTATTGGAGGAAAGAGAGATTTTACTACTGCTGTTTATGTCGTCCGAATGCAAAAATAGTATACCAGTACATGGCTGAATTATGACGACTGACGAAACAACCGTGAGATTTGCAACGGATAAAGACGGGTCTGAAGCCAAGAGTGGGACTCGCCTGAAGCATCAACGCTCATTTTATGAAATACTTCACGTCAAAGAAGTTCATGGACCTTTCAGAAAGGCGATACCGAAACTGCCCGTTCCTGCTGCCATAATTTTGTTCATAATAAACATGTTCCTGCCAGGAATTGGTAAAATTACGATGCTTGTATTAATTACAGGCTCCTTTTAAATATTTCTTCAACTGGTTGGGATCGAAAATAGTGATCCTGCGGTTATTTCTTACATGCATTAATAGCTTGCGCTTGAAATTATATTCTGTTTTAGGTACTCTGATATCGTCGTTTACAGTATATTGCGGATGCAAAACTGAATATCGACTAAGAAGAAAGGCTTTTGGATACAACATTGCAGCAGCAGTTTTACAATTAATTCTTGCTCCAATATTAATTGGAATAATTTGGTCAATATTTTGGGGAATTTTATTTTTGGCGATATCAAGTAAGAATTTTTAGGAAAACAGCAAGTTTTGTAGGTACTACAAACTGAAACGTAGCTTTTAATAATAAGAATGTTGATAAATATGGCGACTGAAAAATTGTTCAATGGAACCGCTGAGCGACAGGGTTTTCCCGAAAATCACAGAATCGTAGAAACACGGTCAAATCTTTCGAGTTCACACTCTGTTGGTAGTCCGAACCGAATTCAGTAAGGTGTAAGCAGTTTTTGTTTTAAAAAATTTAGCGAACAGAGCATAGCATTGCTGTGATTTCTGATAACAGAGACTAGGCTTTAGTGTCACACTCTTATTATTATTGTACTCTTGTTATTATGTACTCTTGGTATAACCAAATCAGGAGATGGTCGAAGGTCTTTCTTAAATTGGTTCTCGGTGACCTGGTCTAAAACTGACCCGAACTGCCCGGTGACTGACACTGACGTAAACAATTCAAGTAATTTGTGTTTCAGCTGGAAACGTCGAACAGAATAGACCGTCATAGTAAAGCAGAAAATGTGTACAGAGAAAAGGACAGAGCTTCCGTACAAAGACTAACTGTTGCCTCAGTTTTTTTGACATAACAGAATTTCTTAACCCATGCTTTGTTGTATGTAGTATTTTGTATATTTGGTTTATTACATGATTTGACACCACGGTACTTTCATTCCAATGAAAAGGAAGACAGTCTATTAACACAGGAGTTGGCCAATGTATTTCAAGCATAAGCTACTAAATTTATAGTTTATTCAGCCCAATCTAAGCATTGTAATCTCATCAATCCAGGTCCGAACTCGAAAAAACCAAAACCAGGACTAAAACGTTTTATACATGTGCTCATTACCTTGGGGGACAACTGTAAGATGTCGGCTAAGCTACTGGGGCCGGTTCCACTAGAACCGGTTGGAACCGGAACCGGAACCGGAACCGAACCGGAATGATTTTTAGAACCGGAACCGGCCGGTTCCACGCTTAAAATTGGGCTGGAACTAATTTTTTGCAAGTTCAAAATTGGATTTCGTAGTTCGTAGTTGCAATTCACAGAGTTGCCATTCATATTTATTTTATTTCATTTTATTTTATTTATTATCTTTTTCAAACTAGACTTTTTAAGATTGAAACTTAAAATCTAGTTTGAGCTGAAACTGAACAAATTCAAACTTGAAACCGAAATGTGGAAGATGAAACTGATAATAATTAAGAGCCTCAGACTAAAAGTGAAATAAATGTACAGTTATTGGAATTGAAACTGAAACTGTAACTACATAGAATAAATTCAGAGCCTAAACTGGAAACGGCACAGCTTCAGCTTCCACTGATGGTGAGACTAACTTTCCGCTTTCCCTTTTCAGGGGATCGAGACACGTTTCAGCTTTCGCTGAAGTTGAGGCTTGGGTATTGGTATAGAAATTTCAAATGTTCATTTGAATCAACATTAGTGACCTTAACGCTTCTACTTAGATAAAAATTAAATTAGCTTAAAAATTAGGGAAATTTTATTCTAAGGAAATTCTTTATTCACGAATTTAGCAATTTTGAGTTTTCATGCTTCTGATTTGTCAAATTTTGTCAACTTATTATTCTGTGCAGTTTAGCTATAAATGCAGTTTTGTAAACGTCTAAATTAATTTTAACGATTTTTTAAATTTTATTCTACAATTCCAATTTGTAATTGAAGCACTGAGGGCACTTGCGTTCAGACGTGAACGATAAAGCGCTGAATAAAACTTTTAGCAAGTTTTGCTTATATATTTGAAGACTAATCTCATTAAAGAAAAGGTTAGACCCCACCGTTGGGATGTAATCGGAAATTAGCTACCTTCGGGTATATCTTTTCAAAAAATTGGTGAATAGAAGGTTGTGCTATCCGAACGCAAGATGGAAGAACATTGTTTTGGAAAAAACTAAATGTTACAGGCGTAGAAATCTTTGAAAGTGGAGTAATTTTCCTATCTTTAAGCTATATACTTCTTCGGCATCTGAGACGAAAGTCGATCAAAGATCAAATAACGAACCGTCTGTAAAATTATGTAATGTTAGCTATTGTTGTGTAATCAAGCATTTGTATATTTCCTCGCCAAATTTTAATATTTTAATAATTTTAATTTCCAATTTGGCTTTCTTTTCAACATTTTAATATTTTAACTACATCAAAATTTTTTGAAAACTATTTACTTCTTTAGATACTGTTGTCAAAGAAATTTTAAGATATATAGAGAAATTTTATCACCAGTATCTTAATTCTAGTACGCTTTGCTGAATGAAGCTTCCGCTGTTTTCAAGATTCTGGTTCAGAAGGCACTGTTTGCCTTTACAGCCACTGTCATATTTTAGTGGAAAGAAAGATTCTTTCTTTCTTTCATTTCTTTCTTTTTCTTTTCTTTCTTTCTTTCTTTCTTCTAAAGAAAGAAAAGAGGGGGCAAGCGACAAAGTTTCTTGATATAAAGGTCAGTCTAGGCATTTGATTGACATTTGTTTTGGAAACCTCGGGTCTAGTACACAGAACTTGCCATGAGTATATGCGTGCTTAGTATAGTGGAAGAAGCCAAGTTTACGTCAAAGTCTGTGTTAAACAAAAGGCACATATCAAATATCACAATATTGGGGCTAGGGTAAATTCAAATTATTGGGCTTTCTTTCTTTCTTTCTTTCTTTCTTTCTTTTTCTTTTCTTTTCTTTCTTTCTTTCTTTCTTTAAATTTTCTTTTTCTTTGCACTCAAATATGACAGTAGCTGTATATATAGTATAATATAACCGTTGATTGTCGAAACAGTTTGCTCGATCATTGCTCGACAAGTTTTAATGTATGCTGTGCATCCTAACAGCATTTGTACCGAAGCTAATTCAAAGTATAAAATCCAAAAATCCAATTGCTTATTAATCGCTATATTCGAATTGTTTTGTAGCTTTGCTTTGTCATTTTGATTGTACAAGCCTTGCAGGGTACCTTCATCAAATGTTAATGTTGAACATGTAACTACAAATATTGTGCTTGGAAGGAACCGGGAAACGGAAGCTAGAACCGGAACCGGTTTTGAAAATTGGAACCGGCCCCACCTATATAAGCTACCCCCTCACCACACAGGCTCAAAGGACCTTTTGTGGACGACTTTATTGAGGTTTTTAACTAATATAAATCACCAGACGATTTAACTGAGCTGTTTAGATCTTTTAACTCTGAACCCGAAAAGTGTGGTAACATTTCGGTCAAAACACCCAATACGGGTCGTCTGACGAGGAACAAAGTTGAAATTTTGAAATCTGTTTGCAAGCTTTCCCGCTCCATTGAACCATTTGTCAAACATGAGGCTTTTGTGGGAGACTTTTCCACTTTTCAACACCAGACTTGGACAATTCTTATGCACTTATTCTAATCTGATTATCCTTACGAAGATGATAAAAAGTTCTCTCAGATGGCTTTAATAACCAGGAGAATATGTAAAATACTTTAACTCTCCCATTTCTATAGTGCAATGCTGAATGCTCTCGCCTCGCTCCTCTACACATGCTAAATCCGTGCCCTATTTTATAATTCTATAATCTTAAGCACCTTATAAAACACTTAGATCTAGATTCTATAATCTTAAGCACCTTATAAAACCTTTAGATCTAGATTCTATAATCATAAGCAATCAACAATTTGAAATGAAACGACTAGAACTTTAATAAAACAGCAAGTATCAGTAAAAAACAACAAAAATACGAGTATTACGTAAAAACCCAACAAAACAAGCTGTAACAGGAACGGCTAGTTAAGGGGGGGTCCATTTTTGGCCGATTTTTCGACCATTTCCGATTTTGCTCATTTTCACTTATTTTGTTGTCCGATTGGTATGTTTTAACGAGTTTTTGAAATGAAGGTCGGATCTCTTACGGTTAGCGAGTAATTTCACCTCAAAGTTGATGTCAGTATGTGTTAAACATAGATAACGGAAAAAGTTGTGATTTTTTCCGTGCGCCAGAGAAATCTCGCCAACGACAAGACGGAGCACTTCAACGTCCATCTTATATCATAAATACGATCTAGAAGGGTGATTTGTAGGAAGCAGAATTTTAATTTAGGTCTTCAAAAATTTTTAATCAATTTTTTAAGTTTGCGAACAGCCAAATTTGACTGTTTTGCAATGTTAAAATTGGGGTCAGCAACTTTGATGAAATATTCTGAAAGCTGTAAGGTCTAATTAAAAATTCTACTTCCTACAAATCACAGCTTATGACAAGACATTTCGAACGATACCAATTGATCCTGGTTAGCTCTGTCCGATTTCGAGATTTCTCTGGCGCAGAAATCTCAATTTTGTGCAAAATTTCGAAAATTCCCGTTTTTTGGCAAATAACATAGAGCTATGGCAACACATACCTATAAAATGTTAGACTATCTATTTGCGCACCATTATTGATGACTCTAGACCAAGTTTTGGCTAAAATGGTGCAGGTTAGTGCACCCAGTTGGTCGCTGGGGTGAAATATGGGGGTATGACAACCATAATCTCAAAAATAGCGATTTTTCAAATTTTTCTAAATATGTTAAATTTTATATCAATCGAAAGCTCTCTTTGTCCTGAACATTTTTTCTTCTTGGACCATTGCCCGCAAATGTACCAAATTCAAGTTATCGGCCGTTAAATGATTTTCGTGGTCAAGGCTTTTCAGCGCCTGTGCTACTCCCTAAAACCACTAAATAAAGCGATAAAGAAAAGTTTTCCCATCAAAAGCTACCCTAACTTCTTCGTTTGCATCAGATAACAAACACACAACCGAATAAAGCTCCATTCTCAAGGAAGTTCAGGTGTAAAGTGCCTTTATTTGCTGCGGCACCGCCGTTTTCACCTGTTATCAAATTGCATGCAATTAATAGCCGGTTACTCGTTAAGTACTGAACGAAGCTACTCGAAATTGAAACTCGATATGCAGGACATATGTGACAAAATTTTGTGTGAAAATGAGCAAAATCCGTGATCATAATATTTTTCATGGTGGACCCCCCCTTCCCTTAAACAAGTATATTTACGCGCAGAAGCATTCAAAAGTTTAAAAAACTCAAACGGTTGCGATGGAAGCTACCCCAGTAACTCGAATTACATACAGCATTGGCTATAACTAATTGCGCTAATGAGGATGACTAAAGCAGTTTTGGATTTAAAATTTCTTAAAGTTTTCAGTACACAGCTGTCAATACTAGCTTCTCCCATCACTAATTCTGGGGTTAGTATGTATCACAAGTACAGGTTGTTGCACAACATAGAGTGCACTAGCTGATTTACAGGCACGCTAAGCGAAACTGCGAGGGGTTGTGATGCACGAGCGAAGCGAGTGCATTACAAACCTGAGTGTTTCGTGAAAGCTTGCACGAGAATTTTCTTGTGGTACGAGGGCGGAGCGAAGCGGAGCCCGAGTACCACAAAAGAATTCGAGTGCTAAGCTTTCCGAAACACTCGGGTTTCACAACCCCTTGCAGTTTTGCTTGGCGTGTCCGTAAATTAGATGGTGCGCGAGAAATTGTGCAACAACTTAGTTGTGAAATAGCTTAGTTCAAATTTAAAATTCCGGAAATTTGAATTAGACTTGGCAGGCAGCACACCAGAGTGTTCCTCGCCCTGGGTCATGTGTTTGTCCGCGTTGTACGTAAAGCACATTATTCATTTATTACTTCAGTTTGGATACAAACTCCTCTAGCTTCTATATATCTGAAGCCTCGATAGCTCAGTTGGGAGAGCATCGGACTGATAAACCGAAAGTCGTGGGTTCGAATCCCAGTCGAAGACAGAATTTTTCGGGTCTCCGGTGCTCGGTGACAATTTCATTTCTTACATTCCAACTCCACAGAGTGCATCTGCTTCAGCGTGCTTCACAACTACAGTTGTGAAGCACGGTACAGCGTGCCTCACAAATGCAGTTGTGAAGCACAGTGCACATCGTGCTTCACAACTTGAATGGAGGCACGGGGGTTTACAGCACAGCAAATTTGAACTAAGCTATTTCACAACAGTAATTACAATGACAACTGCGTAAATTCCTAGCAGTTTGTGCTTGTGCATCAACAATAAATAATTAAATAAAAACATATAATACAGAGTAAAATCGAAAGAATATAAACTTAGATTTTATAGCAATATAAGATTTTAATTTAGACCCACAGGAGGCCTTAAAACTTTAGCTCTGGTTTGGATTGGAATTTTTGTTCTCCCTTTGGCTACGAAACTAGATTGAAAGAGTTGTAAAACACGGTTTGTAACGTTGTAGGACGATCCTGAGAAACTACGTGGAATAATGAAAGCGCCAGTCTCGGAAAATGGAAGCAATGGGAAGACACTAAAACCTACTACATCGACAATAACTAGTATTTAGAAAAACCAGTGAACGAACAAGTACCAAAAATCCACACATCACAAGTTTCTTAAAAGCAGAAGATCAAAATAATCAATTTCCTACAAAATTCAGCATTGGAGCTTTACTCGTCCTTAAATAAATCCACCAACTGGGCAATAGTGAGCGTCCAATCCGATTCCAGCAGCATCGGTCCATCAGACCCAGTTATCCAATCAGAATGTTTGGAGGCCGCCGTTTCCGGACAATAGCTGGCTTCAAGTCGATGCAGCTTTTCCTCAATCGTGGACCGAATCAGAAATCGCAAGACTACAGTCGGCTGAGTCTGCCCAATTCGATGAACCCGTCCAATGGCCTGCTGTTCCACGGACGGGTTCAGAACCGGCTCCATGAAAAGGACATACCTGGCCTCCGTCAGATTGAGTCCACGAGCACCGGAGGACAGCGGCAGGAGTAGGACACAGAAGCCGAAGGTGGATCGAAACTGGGACAGGCAGGAAATGAATTTGACTCCCGACAGACCAGCCAGGGAAATGCAGGGGATGCCGTTGTCCGTCAGGGCTGCTTCCATCAGTTCCAGGCCAGCCGGGATCCCAGAGAACAGAAGGGATTTGGCCCAGGGATCGGACTGACGCAGATGCAGCAGGTATGCCACAATACCCTCAATCTTAGTGGAATGTGTGCCCCTGACGGAGTCTGACGAGGCCACGTCTTCCTCCGAATCACTGCTCCTGGAACAGGTGGCGACTTCATCAGAACCACCAGATCCGCTGGGTCCGGCCGAATCCGCCTGATCCTGGCCGCCTTCCTTCTCCTGTCTGAGCCGGTTAACCACAAACGCAATGCTGGATCGACCGGTCACTGAGCGGCAGACGGGACAGCACACAGAGTGACCATGAGAGCGACGAATCAGCAGTTTAATGCAGTCAGAGCAGACACAATGACCACAGGACAGGACTGACCAGGACTGACCTGAAATAAACGCAGAAAATCAGCGCTGACTTAATTTTACAGACAGATTACATACACATTACACACACACCTTAGCATAACAAGTTATGGCTGCAGTCAGGGTTACGTACGTAAAACACAATCCGAAGCCAGTACGGACAATTCTAAAGCTATGTGTTGACTACATCCATGGAAAGAGGCTCGCCATTCATCAAGTCTCAGAACACAGATTCCGCTACTTAGCCATCGTAAATTAACTTTAACTCAATCATTTACCCAACAGTTAAGGATGGATAGCTGGGTTACTTAGAGACCAGGGTGACCGAAATGCTTTTGTTTAGTCCTCTGCTCTAGGAGATTAGAAAACAAATTACCGTGACGCCTCACATTCTAATTACTAATCGTCGGATCAGGAATCCAGCCCTGTGACAGTCTTCGGAACATGTAATTTGTTTGCCACTACTCCTGCTAGTATTGCAGCTCTACACTTTACACAGTTCTTCTCAACAAGCCACGTAAGAGCTTACAAAATTTTATCTTACCAAAACCAATTAAAATAAATTGATCATCAAAACTACAAAACCGGAGGTATGCAAAATTATTATCAAAGTAAGCAAGACGGATTGCTTTATAAACAACATATATTAGAACTAAACCTTAACAAGTCCATGAATACCTATAAATAAAGTATAAACACTAAATAGTAAATACCCAAGGCAGTTTTGCATATAGGACATTCTTCAAGATTTCCGGCAAAGCTGTCCAGACTAATGGCAGCTAAATTTTTGAGATAAGACAAATGACCCAATTTACATCCCAGTTGGGACTCTGCCAGAGCGCGCTCGGACGCGTAACGATCTAGTTCAGGCTCCAAGTTCCACGCATCCACATAACCCTAAAACACCATCAGGATGAAAACTGCAGCAAAATAAACAGAAGATTTTATTACAAACGCAGAACTGCAGGGGATTCTGAATAACAAATTTTTACCAATGGAGCATCATAAGCTGTGTCACCAATCAGTAGATTCATCCGTTTGGATTGGACCAGATTAGACCAAGAATGGTTATCTGGTTGTAAATCAGTATAAAACTGACTGCCGGTTTCAATTAAAAATTTTGACTTAGACTTAGTGTGTTCAGCAATGTCGCAGTACAACCTAATTTGATTTGATGCAACGCAAAAAATGACAGCATTTATTACTTACAGCATTCTGCATCTGCACAGGCCTGATAATGGACGAGGAAGCAGCTGCCGGAGGCTTCCGCTTCGAAACAGACTTGTCCTCCGGTCGTCGAAGACGCAATCGTTCCACGGCCATTGTCAGCTCATCCTGTTCTGAGACATGATCCTGGGTATGCTTCCAGTAGGCTCGCATCGCCTTAAATTCTCGTTTCCACTGCTCAAACAGGGCCAGATGCAGCTCTCCGGCCTTCACTAGGCTAACCGGATCCTCGCCAATATCGAAATCCTCAGCAGAAGCAGCAGCTCCAGTCTTTATAGCTGACCTGGCACTGCTGAGCAAGGAGCGATTCTGCATCCGGAAATACTGCCAGATGTGACGCAAAATTTTTTCAACATAAGAATCGTCCCAGTTGCCACGACGAAGGCTGCCAAAAACGATGGCCGCCGCCTCACCAGAAGGCTCATCCATGGCTCTCCTGTTAAAAGCTCTCCTGAAATAAAATAAAACAAATAATGTGTATGTTGAGCTGAAACAGCCTTCCTCAATTTTCTTCATCTTCTTCTTAGACTACTCTAAAGACTCTGAAATACTATGCTCCGATAAGGATAAAGGCTATCCCTGGATATGTACGTATATCCGTTCTGTCACAAGACTTCAGACGGACTATCCTGTGCTCATCTCATAAATTTCAGCAGTACAGCCAACATAAATGTTGATCTAACGTCGCCTCATCTACAATTTTTGTTCACAACACAACTTTAAGATCTTCTGAAACCGGTTCATTCAGAATGACTAAAAGCATTCACGAATTCGGGAGTATTGTGCTTTTCCGAAAGGACATCTACAATCTGTTAGAACAGTTGTATTGTCGTTACAAAAAATAATATTTCGAGGTTGGCCCTTCCATATTTTTAGGTACGCCACACGTAATATGCTTACGACTCTTCAGACACATAGTTGTATAGCTTTTCTTCATAGTCATTGAATTTGCCATTAGCTTCGCAATGAAGGCATCTGAAAAATGCCAGAAAAAAGCAAACATTCAATAGATAAAATAACACATTTTAAAATCGCCAGCAGCCCCACAGTATAAGAAACTTCAGAAACTTAAAAACACATCTACTTGTTAGAGCATCCTGAAAATGGTGACTAAGTTATAGTATAACAAGAATAAAAATGCTCCGGTGGAGCATGAAAAATGCAATATGGGTAACATTCGGTTGTAAATGGTCAGAGGACTAGGTTTTAAAACGTTAATATGGGAGGGGCAGGTTGTAAATGCCAGGAGGCCTAGGTTAAAAGCGCACTACCCAGATTCGCGAAAACTGTCCAGAGTTTCTATCGGCTGCTGCTTGCTATATATATATTGCTATTGGCAGTTCTTCGGAATAGTGTACGATTTGTCAGCATGGACTGCAAGTATATGTGGTTGTGCTCCTTATTATACAACTTAATAATACACGTACATAATGTCAACTGCTTTTAGCATCAACTTAATACAAGATTCTGCGCCGACAGTGCAGAAAAAACACCTGGAACACCTTTCTATCAGAACTGCATTGTTTATTTGGAATAAGCTTTAATATTTCAAAATCGTCCCGCTTGCTTTGAAAGCTGAAGAATGTAGATATTACTCGTATGTCATGTGGAGTGGAGCATGAGTGACCGCGAATATGGGTTGTTCAGCGAAGCTGGTCCATATTAGTGCGCTTTTAACCTACATAGTCCTCCTGGCATTTACAACCTGCCCCTCCCATATTAACGTTTTAAAACCTAGTCCTCTGACCATTTACAACCGAATGTCACCCATATTGCATTTTTCATGCTCCACCGGAGCATTTTTATTCTTGTCCTATTTCATTTTTAAGGTTCTCATTAAAAAGCAAAAACGTTAAAGCTGTGTGAAAGAAACTTTAAAAATTCCGCCAATCATTAATCGTCAACCGAAAGTACAGAACAAAAAGCTTGAAAAGTTCCAAGTTCTTCCTTTTTCTCTATTTTGACAGAAATCCAACATCCAGTACACATGGCTGCAATAGTTTTAGTTACTGTATTTAGCATATAGCACTCTACTGCAGCGCACAAAAAGGCAAACTTTACAGTCAGTGAAGGAAACTCATAAAACACGATTTGCAATGCTCTGCCGCACTTGTGTGCAAGATTTCGGACGATTGCAACTCATCTGTAGCTAGTTATAGGCCGTGCTGTACTTCAGCAGCACTCTACTGCAGCGCAACCAGATGCAAACTTTACTGTCAGTGAAGGATACTCATAAAACACGATTTGCAATGCTCTGCCGCACTTGTGTGCAAGATTTCGGACGAATACAACTCATCTGTAGCTAGTTATAGGCCGTGCTGTACTTCAGCAGCACTCTACTGCAGCGCAACCAGATGCAAACTTTACTGTCGGTGAAGGAAACTCATACGGCACGATTTGCAATGCTTTGCCGCACTTGTGTGCAAAATTTCAGACGATTGCAAGTTTTCTGTAGTTGGTTATAGGCCGTGCTGTACTTCAGCAGCACTCTACTGTAGCGCAAACAAATGCAAACTTTACTGTCAGTGAAGGAAACTCATAAAACACGATTTGCAGTGCTATTCTGCACTTGTGTGCAAAATTTCAGACGATTGCAAGTTTTCTGCAGTTAGTTATAGGCCGTGCTGTACTTCTGCAGCACTCCACTGCAGCTCAACCACATAGCAACATCGTAATAAGTATACGAAACGTATCTATAATAGTTTGTCATGTCCCAAACTATCTGTATGCCGAATTTCAAATACCAGTGACGAATGAATAACTTGTTATCGACGGTGCTGTGTTTGTGGCAGCACATACAGCACGGTGGAAGCTAGAGAGTGCACCAACTAACATAGCTACAGTTCCCCCTTACTACAGACATGATTTTCGCCAAGTTTCATATTATGTTCAGCCGTTTACAGTAAGTCTACAGACAGCGTGCTATGGTTGTTGCATAGCAGTACAGCACGATAGCAGCATCGCACAGCGCTGCGACTATGCTCATCGTGTTCAGCGACCCCGATAACCCTTATATGCGTCCCACTATATGGCCCAAAACAGCATATTTAGGCCTATTTTTGACTATTTTCTGTTGAGTTGGGACTTAGAAATTTTCCGAAAATGGCTATTTGGCCGGACCAACTTTGGGCCGGCCGCCAGAACGATCCTGGCCAGATATCAAAAATCGCCCTCGTTAGGACATATAAACCCTTCCGTAGATCCTTATGCAACAAACCACGTCTCTCTAGCGTCTTCCCTGAGTCTGTAGCTTTGACAAAAAATTGGCCATTTTTGGCCATTTTAGCGCCAAGTCCACTTTTGGCCGGCCGGGCCGGGCAGCGAAAAAATATCAAAAAGGTTCACTTTCGGGATATGTACGTTCAAAAAAACCAAACTTCACCTGCTGAAAATGCCCAGATCGTTCTAACACTGCGACAGAAAATTGCATTTTTCCAAGCGTGACTTACACGGAAAAAAAACAAACGGACCTAACTTGCCCGGAAGCGAAAATTTCCAAAGTTGGAAATTTTGACCAAAACTTTTTTGCGACTTGTAGTACTCGTCGTGTAGATTCCAACGATACCAAAATTGTCCAGTTTCGTTGAGTATTTAGCTGGCACGGAGCTCGAACGGGTCTCCAAGGGCCGCACTGAGCCTTTTACACCCATATTATAGGGGAGCGCTCTCGCGCTCCCCTATAATTATCACTCACTAGTATATTCACTCACTTCTCCACATCCTTTTCGCCGGGTCTCAAGTGACACAGAGATGCCTTCTGAATGAACGCTGCATCAGTGAAATCAACTTCGCCCAATCGCTTAATACTCTTAACCAGTTCACGTCTTGCGTTTTCAATGGCATCAACATGCGTTGAGATCATGTACTGCAGACGAATAATGCTAGCAAATCTACAACGCAAAATAGCAAAAACCATAACTTCGGATGTCGCCCTCAAGCCGAGCTCTTCCTGTGCAAAAACATTCCCTTTAATGAACACAATTTATTCTTCAAGGAAAGGCGTACAAATAAATACCTATTAATGCCAACAGACATCCCATCACTGCGCAAATTAGGTTCAAACCAAACAATGCAGCCACGCGTAAATATTGTTAAAGACATTGAGTTCAACAATAAGTATCATCAAGAGGGCGTATCCCCACTTTGTCAATTCCTCAGCTTGTCAACACTAATCCCTATAGTTAAAGCTGTCCACAGTTAGTCAACTCTTTTTAGTTCATCCTCATTTAGTCAACTCTTTTACAAGGCATCCCCAGTTTGCCAACTCTTTTTCATGCCATCCCCACTTTGCCAACTCGTTTTCGTGTCAATCAGCTTTTCTCAGGGGACCTGGTCTACGCTGACTAAAATAAAGTTTTAACTTTAAAAACTTATTTGTTAATTAATTTAAACAAAAATATTTATTTCATTTTCAGAGATAATATCTCAGAACATGATTTCAAATTTTTCAAATTTTTCAAAATTTCAAATTTAACTTTCTCAATTCAGATTATATTTCTGATTAAATTAAATTAAAAATTAAATTTGCATATGAATACTTGAATAATATTTGTTTTGAATTAGCTAAAATTTTTGTGAAAGTTAAAGCTGTTCCCCTCCTAAAAAAATTGATTAATTCGAAAGAGCGTTGATCAAGTGGGGATATGACATGAAAAATAGTTGACAAACTGCGGATGCCTTATAAAAGCGTTGGCTAACAGGGGGCAGCCATAATTATAGGGATCAGAGTTGACTAAGTGGGGAGTTGACAAACTGGAAAACCGCACTCTTGATGCACATAATATAAGAGTATGCCACGGCATGCTCTTAGTTATCACAGCAAAAAAATTTGTGCCCTGTTCGCTAACGGCTGACCCCCCCCCCCCGCAAACCGGACCCTGGTGACTCCTCCGGCAAATCGGTACCTGGTCAAAACGGCGGTACGCTCGCTCCCTTCGTGTTAAACCTGAATACACAATTTGCGTGGGTAAGCTAATTTTGCGTCTGCTTCGAGCATTAGTACTCAAGCATTCTATAAAATTAAGATCAGTAAGTCCCTTACGTCCCAGGCCAGTTCGTCTTCAAATGCGGGGAGGGGGGAAGAGGGGGTGAGAGGCAGCAGTTAGCAAGAAGATAATAGTATTTGTCTGATGGCGCACTATTATATTATGTACTCTTGGCATCATTGATAAAACATCATTTCTATAAAATTAAGACCAGTAAGTTTCTTACGCTCCAGGCCAGTTCGTCTTCAAAAAGTTCAGATTGGCCTCAAAATGAATTTTTATTTTGTGCAAAAAGTTGGCCTCATAATCCACCGACGCGCCCTGATTAGTGGTAGCCTTATATAATTGTAAAATCGTGGCCCACCAGTCACGATCAGGTCCAACCTAAAACAATACGATGATTATGTTCATGGCAACAATTAGTTTAAGACAAATTGAAAACCCAAATCATCAGTTGTTTACACAGACATACCAGATCAGCTTTCTAACAAAAACACAAATGCAGTACGCTACGTAGGTACACAAGTACATAACAGACATAAACCTTATGTTCCATTTCGGTGGACACTGCATGCTGCTCACAAAAATCCGTCCAAGCTGTCTGTGCCTTAGACAACGTTTTCTCCAAATACTTTTCCTTTAGACTGTCAGCCTATAACCAATTAAAATTAACAACTTATGATCATCCCGATTCTATGCTGTTCAAGCCAAACCACAATAGGCGCTTGCTACCAACATTTATATACTATACCTACTTCCGTTTTGTCAGTAATCAACTATACACTACCATATCGCGTTGTTTTCGTTTTAAAAGTATTATTGCTCATGGTGTTTAGACAAAAACAACTGACATGGAATGCAAATCTGATACAATAAACCGAGATATGACAGTCGAAAGTTTATCAACTTTGCAGCCAACAAAGAACAACTGACTATCTCAGTCATACAAAGCACAGTAAAAATTAGTCAAAGTCTCACAGGGTGCAAGATAAGCATTCTTAGGTTATCAGCAGTTCCCAGAAATTTGCAATACAAAATAATATGCATGAAGAAGTATATTAGCATTGTATATAGCATTCAGACTATTTAACAATACATTGTCCTGTTAGATGTAAACAGGTTTGAAAACTACTTATTGAAAACAGCTACTTAATTCAGTTAAAACAACGTGAAACTCAATGTAAACAATTTCTTTCACATATCAAAAACAAACTCCGTTACTACCCACCCAGGCCATAATTACTAATTGTGTTATCCGAAATTTGCAAGGAGTTGGCCGTCTTTTGGGGGGAAACCCCTAACTTACGGAGCCAACGGGTGAACACGGTGCGGTGAAAGCAGCGTGGTCACTTCTGCCCCGGCAGTACCCTTGATGACGCCTCGTATAATTGCATGCAGCAATTAATCAGTGCCAGGCCTAGGCCCCACTCTCCTTAAGTTAGACAAAATTGGTTCTGACACCACCCCTACAAGCGAAAGCGACTGGGGTGTGGCACTAAGTGGAAAAGCTCCAGCATTTTCTAAGACTAACTTTTTTCTCACAAATAGGATTTTGCTCGAATGCAGATTGCAGAACAATAGTTTTAAAGATGGAAAAATAAAAATAGCGAATGAAGACTATGGCTGAACTGCACTGTACATTCTTATGGAGGTGGAGAAGAGCATTATCCTGATTCTTGATTTTAAATTATGTACAGCACATATATACCATTTTAATTTTTTGTTAAATAATTGGCAAAATGCTTTTTATTTAAAATATATTCGAACAATATAAAAAATTTGCGAAACACTACAACAACTATAATACGAAATTGTCAATAGAACGAACGACAACGGTCGAACTTATGCCATGAAATAAAACAAAATTGAATTTAAGAAAAATTTAAGTTTTTGTCGCACGACAAATAAAACGACGTCGAAAAAATGGCGCTAATTGGAAGAAATAAGATTTTGGAAACACTCGTTCCAAAACGTAAATTGACATGGACCCTACCCTTCAACTCAACCTCAACTTTGTGTAAGGCTTTCTTAGTCGATCAATAAAAGCTTTTTTCTATTTATTAATTAAGCCATGAAACCGGTTTAGGAATAAATTGCTCCAAAATCAGATGCAAGATAGGACTTTCTGGAAAACATGATCTTTCCTGGAGGTCACTGGCTTGAACATAAACGACAAACAGTACGTATATACTAAACCTGCCTGCAGTAACAGTTCACTATCCCTCAAGGTTGGGTGAATCACAGTCAGACCATCTGTTTGAAGCAGATCATGCAGATTATGCAGCACATGAATCAACTGCAAAGGATCCGTACGGACCCGATCCTCATACTGCTGGCAAAGGCGGAGGACCTCACGATAATAGTCGGCCGCCTCAGCGTAGCGGAACCTGAGCCATTCGATTCCAGCACTTCCTGAAACATGGGAACAAAATATGGATCTATTCCACAATTACCCCTCAATACAAACTGGTTGGATTGGGGGTTATTGGGTGATCCAAATGCGTTCATATTTTGAGAAGGTGTTACCTGAGGCTCAGTAATTTCAAAAATTTAAATATTTTAAATTTTTGAAATCAATGAGCCTCAGGCAACAAACCTACTAAATACAAACTCAAGTGGATCACCCAATAACCTCCAATCCAATCAGTTAGTTTTGAGGGGGGATTGTGGAAACAATCTCAAAATATATATAACTGTATCACAATACACATACATAAACATACAAGCATGGTATGAAATATTTCCATACAGTGCATAAAATAAGTGTTCATCTCATGAACCAAATCACAACATGGAACGATGAAGGTAAAATGAATCGATTCAAAGGCAAAGCCAACTGCTTTTCCTTCATGCTTACTTTTTCCAGTACACATTTACGCACATATTTAACGACAGATGTGTAAATAAATAGAAAGAAACACTAAAAAAATTGAGCCGTTCACCGCTGCTTCACGAAAGTGCCCACTCAGCATTCAATAAAAAAACAAAGGAAAGACAGGGCTGAGTAGAACCAGTTTTTAGAAAACTGATATACAACTACAGGTTTTGTCAAATCAAAGTCAGTTACACACACTGTTCAAAAATGTATACACAGGGAGGCAAGGGTTTATTTAAGCTAGCTGTGTGACGAATTATACGTATATATATATATTCTACGAGAGCAGCCAGCGTAAAATGTTTGCGAGGTTGCGGAATTTTCACTTATTAATAAGGATTTAATTTTCGAATAAAATAATCTTAAATAAGGAAAACAGATTTTCCAGCTTTTCCAGATTTGTAAGGAGATTTCACAATTTTAGCAATTCTTCGCGATTTTTGTATTCTCCCACATTAATTCTCTGAGTAGCCGCCATAAATTTGGGCCTAGAATAGAGCCAGGTGTCTGATTCTGTCTGATTGAACTGGCAATCTATAGAAACTTTATTTTTTACATTCTTTAACCTTTATTTTTTCCTTATTATTTATTCTATTAATATGTGTCGCCGACCTCTTACTCAGACATACATAACTCGAGGAATTCACGTTCAGTGTTAATCTAATATGTAGGACTGAAGCTACATAATTAAACCTAATGCATTATTGCATTTGGCCTGCAGCTTTAAACATTAGTATATATAAGGTTAGCGCCTACTTTTAATATACGCATCAAGCGTGTATATAACGTGGGCGGCGCATAGCCCCCCTTCTTTCAATTTGATAGATGTAGTTCTGTCTTTAATTTATCGTCTCAGTTGGCCGCACATTCACATTTATTCAAGTGTATGCCAACATTTCTTTCTAACATACACAGCTACTGGGATTCTTAATCCTTGTCACTTTAGAACGCTTCTACCCGGCTCTACCCTAACCAACCATTTTACAAGTTTGAATTTACATTCAAGTTCGTATATAGGCTTTTGATACAGTATCACACACTAAACTTTTATACAAACTTGATCGGTATGGCATTAAAGGTAAAGTATTAAATTGGATTCGAGCTTTTCTTTCAAATCGTACGCAGTTTGTTGAAGTTAACGGTAGTAGATCGCCAAAAAGCCCAGTTACTAGCGGTGTTCCGCAAGGAACAGTGCTGGGACCAGTGCTGTTTCTGTCTATATAAACGATATAGTAAGTTGTATTGAGTCGGCAAAGCTTCTGACTTATGCTGATGATGTTAAGTTATATATAGGAACTAACAAATCAACCGTTACTGACATACTACTTCAGGATGATCTTAGGCGGTTGTATGAATGGTCAGTTAAATGGCAGCTATGTCTAGCCATTCCAAAGTGTTCAGTATCGGTTTTTGGACCATGCATACAACAGCCATACTATCAGCTAAATGATGAAACTTTGCCGGTTACAAGCGAAATTAGAGACCTAGGCTTTATAATTTCAGGAAATTTACAATATAGTAGTCACTGTTTAGCTGTATATAAAAAAGCATTAGGCGTTCAAGCGTTGATATTTAAATCTTTTAAATCCAGAGATAGAAATTTTTTAGTTAAAATGTTCACGACTTTTGTCCGTCCTATTGTTGAAAGTAGTACCCCAATTTGGTCTCCTTACTTGTTAAAGGACATAGATTTAATAGAAAAAATTCAAAGACGTTATACCAAACGGATTCCTGGACTTGAAAATTTTAATTACTTAGAACGTTTAAGCATTCTAGGTCTTAAGTCACTAGAGATTAGGCGTTTGTATACCGACCTGAAATTACTCTACAAAATTGCTAACAATCAAATTGAAATCCCCTTTGATCAAATGTTTCAATATGCCAACCCGGTTAACACGCGTAGTCATAGCTTGCGAATACGATTACCGAGAAACACTAGAACCGCCACATTAAATAATTTGTTTCATGTTAGGGTAGTTAATGTATGGAATTCGCTACCCGAGACGGTTGTTACTTCTCCAAGCTTTGATAGTTTTTGTAGGCTTCTAGAGTCATTGGACCTAAAGCGATTTCTAAGGGGTCGGGGGGTCAGTTGATCACCGTGATCCTCCCCCGTCCTGCTCACGTTAATGAAGTTAGCGGTATGTGCTAGTTGTTTTTTTGTTCATGTTAACTTTTTTCTTTCTTTCTGTCCTAATTCTTTTTTTCAGTTCTGTGGTTTGTTCTGCGTTTCATATATATGAAATTGCATATGTTTATTATTTGTTATATATAATTTGTTTTGTTTGCAATTAAACGCTTACCTTCATTTACTTGAGTAAAGATTTCTTTCTTTCTTTCTTTCTTTCTATATACTGTTAGCTATAAGCTTTTGTTAACCCTGACATCAAAATGTATATACAGTTTGTGTTGTAGCCAACCAGAAAGCGTTACCTTTAACTGTAGGTTACTTAACTTTTCCGTATTTTCAATATAAGCTCGAGGGAAGGTTAGTCCATATTCCACAGCATAGGTAGGCATGGGAGAAACATACAATGCTCTCTAATTTCAGTTCTCGTAGGCTTGCTAATCAGTAATCATTGGCACGTTAGAGAATGCAACAAATTATCAGCATTCCTAGCGCATACATGATATACACATACCCTCCCTCACTCACTCACTCACTCACTCACATCACTCACTCACTCACTCAATAAGCCAAGTTCTCTCTCTATACTATATATCTCTTCATTTCCTCTTGAAGAACCGTTTCGTCCTCACGTTTTGATATTCTATTAACCTTTCTCCACAAACTAAATTTAAGTAAATAAAACGCTGCATTCTCCACCCTGCTTCTTTTGATTAAAGAAATACATACATACATACACACACGCACGCACAAAATTTTTCGATATCGCGAAATTAAATTTTTTTGGTTTTGTGAGGACTAAGGGAAACCTAAACCTTTTTGATTCTCGATTTTGCTTAAAAGCTACATACGTCCAGTACAGGGGTTCTCTGGTCGCAGAATATATATATATATATATATATATATATATATATATACGAATCTAAAGCCCGTTCCGTTCTTCGATTCAGCTTTTTGGCTCCCATTGGTCTCTTTTGCAAAAACAAAAAATTAAATTTCGCGAAATCAAACAATTTTGTGATATTTAAACTCAGCGAGGCCGAAAACATGCTTACACCAAGACTTAGCTCGATTAGCCGTGTTTTAAACCTTTTCGCAATGAGGGATAATCGGAAAGATTCCAAAATGACCATTTTTAAACGGGTCCCCTTTTAACACACCGAATTCTTGATTTTTCACTGGGGAACCCACCATCCAACTTTTGGGCTACCGGATTAAAAAGATGTGTAATTAATCGGACTTCGGAATGTTTTAGTCAAAAATCGTTAGTTTTGGTATGTTTTGGTTGTTTCGAAGATTTTAGCTTAGATGTAGCATGTATGTGTAGAAAACAAACGAATGTTACAGATATTTTGGCAATTTTAGAAAACTTTGTTCCCCTCGTTTCGGTCTTCCCCACCAGTTGGCGGCGGCACGGCGACGCCAACCCCTTTTTCGACTAGAAAACGTCTTGGGATCCCATTTTCCAAGATCCCCTGTGACAAGTTAGCTTAGACGTAGGGAAAGGGGATTAAGGATATCTTACGCTTTCCATTTAACTTTTGATTTTTTTTGACCAATCACTTTAAAGTTTTGCATGGGGAATACTGGAGGCCAATGAAATGAAAAATTGAAAAATTTTAAAATGTAAAAAATTTAAATTTTTAGACTGGTATGGTGCAAGTTAACGTGTAAGCATGATGTGTAAGAGTAAGCTGCGCTAACAAAAAGCTGAATCGAAAAACGGTCGTGATCAGCGCACCAAAAAACTCTTTGTAAGATTTCAGCAAAATGGAGGACAAAAGTTTGTATCCTTCGATAGTTAGTCCCCTCCTTTACTTACTTAAAATTTTTTAATTTGTTAAAGTTTAAAATTTTGAATTCATCAGGCTGCAGTAAACCCCCATACCAGATTTTAAATTGACAGGGCACAAAATCAAAAGTTAGAGTTATGAGCAAAGTGCAAGATCAGAAAAAGGACCTAAACTTTTCAACATCATAACATCACTTTCTTGGTGCAGACACCATATATATAGGATATTCGATATACATATCATATAACCTTAACCACCTTGGCCCCGGTACCGGGGCCGGGGCCTGGACATTGGGGGTCGAAACCAAAAATTTTCAAAAATTTTCTGGAAAATTTAAATTTTGCAATAATTTTTGATGGTATACACAAACGTTACTATCATTGTTTTCATTCATGTCGGCGGGAAAACGAACGATTTGTTACACTTTTTGACTTTCGAAAATTCTAAATTTTGGTCAAAAATGTCAAAAATGTACAAAATTTTGCTAATTTTTGGCCCCGGTTGGTGCCGGGGCTTGACCGCCAGGGCCGGGGCCGGTTCCGGAGCCTGGCCCCGGTGCATCCCTATATAATATATATCTTATATATATATTGAACCCGTGAAGGAGAGGGGATACCAAACACTATCTGAAAACGATTTCATAACTCGGAGACATTCAGAATACTTAGCATACTCTTACTAGGAAACACTGTCATCTGATGTATATATATATTATATATATATATATATATATATATATATATATATATATATATATATATACAAGTAACAAAAATGCTCCGCACAAAAGGGGATAATATGTGTGTTGGGCCTACGTATGTCTGTCGTTTAAATTCCGGTTGAGAAAGCAAGTATATAAATCCGACACAGCAAGTTTGGGTGGGTGGTTCTATGGCGAAAGTTGTTCAGTTCGATGCGGGCCTTCATTTGACTCGAAATTTGACCACCTTTGAAAATTTTAATTTTTGACCCAAAATCGCCTAAGTCCCCACCCCACCCCACCACAGCACTCTATAGCCACTTTGAGCATGCAGTTCTATGACAAAAGTTGCTCAGCTCGCATAGGGCTTTCATTTGGTACCAAACTTGACCACTTTTGAAAAATTTCATTTTTGACCCAAAATCGCCTAAGTCCCCACCCCACCCAACCACAGGCCTCTACAGCCACTTTAGGTACGCACTTCTATGACAAAAGTTGCTCAGTTCGATGCGGGCTTTCATTTGGTACCAAATTTGACAACTTTTGAAAATTTTAATTTTTGACCCAAAATCGCCTAAGTCCCCACCCCCCCCCCCACCACAGGCCTCTACAGCCACTTTAGGTACGCACTTCTATGATAAAAGTTGCTCAGTTCGATGCGGGCTTTCATTTGGTACCAAATTTGACCACTTTCGAAAAATTTTATTTTTGACCCAAAATCGCCTAAGTCCACACCCCACCCCACTACAGCACTCTACAGCCACTTTGAGCATGCAGTTCTATGACAAAAGTTGCTCAGCTTGATTAGGGCTTTCATTTGATACCAAATTTGACCACTTTTGAAAAATTTTATTTTGGACCACCTGCAGTGGCGTAGCCAGAAAAAAATTTCGGGGGGGGGGCACATCCAAAATTTTTTTAACATGTACCCAAGTTTTTCAAAATCGTTATTCGCTTGTTTCCGACTATTTTCGGATAACATAAACTAAGGTTATGACAACTGAGCTTTCGAAATTTTCGGAGGTACAATGCATACATGTACATAAATACAGCAGCTAAACGGGGGTCTGGGGGGCGGAGCCCCCCAGAAGCTGGAGAATTTTTGAAAAATTGTAATAAAAGTCATAATGAAAACATTTAAAAGGATTATATAGACATTCAAATCGCATATATAAATAAGGATAGTGCTATTTCAAATTCCTGTAAAATTCTCCTACTGAAACTATGGCTTTCTGTTTTCTCATTTTTAGACAACAATTTCTACAAACTTGTTAGATTATAAATGCAAAAGGTAGGCGGGGGTCTGGGGGCGGCAGCCGCATTCCGTGTAATTTGATGTGCAAATTAGATTTTTCTGAGTCGATTAATAAAATTCGCGCCTGCGGCGCGAAAATTTTGTAAAATTTTCCCCGACACGGAAAATTTCCCGGGGGGCAAATGAGTTTCGGGGGGGAATTCCCCCCCCTGGCCCCCCCCTGCCTACGCCCCTGGGGCCCGTTGCATAAAACTTTCAATAGGTCAATAGGTCCAATAGGCAATAGGTAAATAGGCTGAGCGCGTTGCATAAAACTAATTTTCAATTACAATAGGCAATAGGCGATTTTTCCAATTTAATAGGCGATTTCGATAGGCGAGCGTTGCATAAAACTCGAGCAATTTTAATACCTATTAAATTTCACCTATAGAAACGGTAAAATTTTCGAATTATCAAAGTAGATAATTTGTTTCCGATTACATGTGAATTTATGAGCTTTTCAGCACAATTTACTTTTACAAACTAGATGAAAAATAGAAACACAGAAAGTCTCATGCATGTAAAGATCGTTTGGATAAAAACATAGAGTTTAATTTCACCTGAAAAGTGAATTCAATTTAATTTTAAAATTTCACATGAAAATATATACTTAATGAAGAGCATGCAAAAGTCTTGGAAAAAATTTAATAAGCTGTAGTTGTCACAAAACTAGCCAAAACAAACTATTTCTTGTCAAACCTTATTAGGTTATATCATTTAAGTATATATTTCGTTTTTTCTTAGAATTCTATTTTTTGTTAATATTCTTTGCTAGCATGATTATTTTCTTGATGTTTCGTTATGGCAATTGTTGTTTGAAGATCTACTGCATCAATGTATAGCGCATTACATTATATAAAGGGCAAAATGAACTATTTTAATAGGTAACCTATTGGTTTGGTTGTCAATAGGTATGAAAAAGGAGCCTATGACAAATAGTGTTTTATGCAACGCATTTTAATAGGCCCTATTGCCTATTGCCCCAAATTGCCTATTGTTATTTACTTATGAAAATTGTTTTTATGCAACGGGGCCCTGACCACCTGACCCCTTACCGACCTGACCCCTCCGACGGTCAAGTGGAGCCAGCCGAGCAAAATGGGTGAGTTGTACAGCAAAACGGACACCGGAAATGAGCTGGGCGCACCAGAAAACCCCTATAGAGAAAGTTTTGAGAGGCCATGCACAGTCCTATATGGTGTTCTTGTAAGTCGGTACCGACTTGACCCTCCCGACAGCAAAGTGGAACCAGCCCAGCAAAATGGGTGGGTCGGACGGCAAAACGGACACCGGAAATGAGCTGGGCGCACCAGAAAACCCCTATGGACAAAGTTTTGAGAGGCTATGAACAGTCCTATATGGTGTTCTTGGAAGTCGGTACCGACTTGACCCTCCCGACATCAAAGTGGAACCAGCCCAACAATATGGGTGGGTCCGACGGCAAAACTGCTTACGGGAATCAATTCGCCGTGCCAGAAAACCTTTGTATGAAAGAGTTGAGCTTTCTAAGTTGAATACACAGCGAGAAATTTCGATTTCTCATTTTTCGAATTTTCACCATCTTTGACCGGCCACTGTGATGGCCATGGGAAGTGATAGAGAAACGAGACTTAGCTATTTAGTTAGTTCAATGTATGTAGTTTCTGAATATAAAAAGAAATCGGCTCCAGCTCTTAACGTTCGAGCTGCGCAGCGACCACAAAAATGGTCACTTTTCGCTCTGAGCCGACTTTGCGGCGCCGCTGCGGCGCTGTGGCGCACCTGCGGCGCTGTGGCGCACCTGCGGCGCAAAAAAGTAGCGATTCTTAAATGGCGCATGGGGTACTACCAGACCCTATACCCCTTTAGGTCCGGCCTCCGCTGCAGATTACGTGAAAGAGGCGGAAAGTCAGGACAATACGACCATTAAATAGGAGAAACCGGAAAAAAAACATCGCCGCCATAACCGGTCCGGGGCGCAACTTTTTAACGGAAAGTGATACGGGGCTGAAACTTCACACACATACTAAACTCGATGTGCTCTACAATTTGCGCATGAAATCTAAAATATATGAAATATATATACTTGAATTCGTACGTATATACGTACCTACGTATGATTCTCTGCTTCCAGTCACTACTGCAAATGAGTCCGTCTTTACTACCGAAAGTCGATTAGAATTAACAGTTCTACCAGTCACCATTATGCTAAGCTTCCCTGCACTCTTAAGTCCCTAAGGCTGTCATCCAGAAGAACCCAGTAGTCCCAGATCAGCTGAGCTAATGTAGAAAAGAAGAGAATAAAGCTCTGGTAGCGAGTGAGCGCAAAACAAATGTAACTAGGATACGTAGAATTTGTTTCTATCAACACTGAAAGACAACCTAAAGATAGGTAGGTAGGCAGGCAGTGACAGCCGGTTTCATTTATCGCCAAAATATAGTTTCCCCTCCATGCTACAGTTTTATAAGCTATATCAGCGGTAATGTGATGAGCATCAGGTATTTTTTAATATCCGGATACCCGTCGTCCGCCGAATTTTTCCTAAAGGTATATCAGATTTATCCGCCTCTTTATCCTATTTCAGACATAAAGTTAAGATTTTTGTATTTGCCAACCTAAATTACCGCTTCAGCCAGTTTTCACCTGTGAATTGAAGATAGTAGTCAAATTTCAAAGACATTTTCAGAAAAAGTTTTTATTTTAAGTTGTTAATGTGTACTAAAACTGCGCAACGAATATCCGGATAGTCTTCTCAGATCGCATACGTATTATTCGGATTTTGCGCATTATTAAGTGGCTTTCTATCTTTCTAAATAATAAAGGCGATACTAAGCTAAATTCGATCGATTTCTGATCGGCGATACTAAACCTTTGATCAAATCGGTTAAGTTTTGCGAAGGTTGCACACTGGTTTGCGTCTGCCCTATATAGTAGCGTCAAATTAAGCCATAAAGTACACACATTAGCGTAGCCAGAAAAAATATCAGGGGGAAATGCGAACATTGTTCGAGGGGTCTAGGGGCTGAGCCCTCCGTGGACATTTTACACAGCATTCATTGAAATTAAAAAATAACAAAGGCCCAGAGCGATGTCGTGCAAAATGATGCCGGTCAAACCACACCAAATAGGGTGGATTGCCAAACTGGTACTATGATGGTACAATAAAATGCGCGAAAATTTTTGAAAAGGGGGAAGGTTTACACACGGCACGGAAAAAACTCTGGAGGGGTCCACAGTTTCGGGGGCAGGGAATCCCCCCATCTGGCTACGCGCCTGAGTACACACACCATGGCAAAAGCTAATATATACCCCAACCAAACCGAATGTTTCACAGGCAGTTACGATCTAGCAGACCGTGCGTCATACTTAGCTTATTTCCTTAGCAAATATGCACCTAATGGGGGCTCAGAACAAACAATATATACGTGTAATGTTTGTATATATATATATATATATATGATATATATATATATATATATATATATATATATATATATATATATATATATATATAAATTCTTGGCAAAGGCCTCTTGTAGGAAAATACGTACACACACACGTAAGCTTCAAAAAACGGATCACTTGAGACAAAAAGCTTTTGTATTTGAAGGTCCAGATGTACAAGTACGTTTATTTATCATTATTGAAAAGGCAGCTGTCGAAGCTGCTCAATTCTTTCATTCTTCTTAATAAATGAATAACCTACGCAATGCAAATAGACATCTCTTGATCTTGCTATTCCTTCGTCCTGGATTACATGTATCAGGGTGTTTTAAAAAGGGAGGGTGAGCGGGGGTTGGCCTCTCGAAATTGACCTTCTCTCCAAAAATATCTCCCCCTAAGCCCCCCCCCCCAGAATTTTTGCTTCTCTTCCACGGGATTTTTAGGCTGCCCAAATTTTCGCCAAAATTTTCCAGCTTCGCGTGAGATTTTTCACTAAATGGCTTATTCTGCCTAGATCCAGGCATTTTTGAGAACTTTTGCGTTTCTACAAGAAAAATGTGACAAAAATATTATACTTTTTTGGCTCATTTTTGCGAAAATCGCCTCCCTCCGGGAAGCCTCCCACCCCCTTCAAAAAATCCTTAACAAAATACCGTGTTTATTACACATAAAGTACATGATTTTTTCGCAGAATGTCATGCACATAAGCCTATGAACTGTAGCTAGTTTCTTGCGGTTGTGGCCCCTAAGGCTCAATTAACAGATCGTTCGTTCATACAGTAAACAATATGCTGCGGCAAATATATACAAGTCCCGCCTGTGGTCCAAGTTTTCGGACTTTTCGTTTCTGTTTCGGACTTTTAATTCATTTATTTAATCAGCCCAAAAAGTTCTGAATACGGATAGAAACAAGAGTCTATTTGTAGGCTTTTAATATACTCTTTTCCTTTTTTACCATCCATCATTGAATAGGTAAAGTAAACAAGCAGAGCTCATGCATACGTACGTACAACCAACGTCAATGCTAATGGCTTCAAGGAAGGCTGGTTAAAATATTAAAGCTGTAGGTTGTCTTGCTACGAAACGTCGGCTCTTGACTCTTGCTTAACCCTGGGAAATAGTTTATAGCTTATTTCATGAATAGATGACAAAGTAAACACGAGCAATAAGCACAATGCCACATCACATAGCTACACCCAGTGAGCTTATAGCGTGTACAAAGTCCTAATGCCATTGTCACTAACCCTATGATTATTTTAACAAACAGGTTGGTCGGAACGGCAGAGTGGAACAATTTCTGTGTTCAGTTCAGCTGTCGCTTTGAACGTATACATCTTCGTTTCATGACTAAAATGTCAAATCACTGACATGCTGGTATAATGCTAGTATATCAGAGGAATTTCAGTTTCATTTTCCGTCACATAAGCATATAAACTATAAAGCAACCTACTTTAGTAACATTCCCTTACTTCACTTTTTTCAACCATTGATCCAAAACTAGTCACCACACTGTTTGTTTTTAACTTATTCAAAGATCAAAAGTGTATTTAGAGACAGCCGAGAAATTTTATATTAATGTTTTGATACAAAGTAACAAGTTCCACAGGCGCATCATAAACTTTGGAACCAGCACGCATGCGTTCAGACACACAAAATTTACAAAGGTTGAGATGAAATGCACACAAAACAAGTTTAGACATCCGTCTAAGCGACGTTATCATTCCCGTATTCGCAAATATAAGGGCTAGTCTGTCTACGCAGAATAATGTTTCCAATTTTTACACAAGAACAGCTTCCCTATACTGCAAAATTCTCCACTTACAGCAGCGTTTGACTGACTAATAAAACGTAGCGTTCCCCACTTTTCTAGCCATTTAAAACTACTGCAAAGAGCTACAAAGTTTTCATGTGTAGACTTTCTCGCATAACACAGACCAAACTATTTCGCTGGTAGACTCTTCAAAGCATTGAACTTTCTCCATCTGAATACTGAACTAACTCTATACTGAACTCAACAAGAGTTTCAAACAGTGCGCTTGTATATACTACATGTATGTATTTTAAAACATTTTTCACACAAATTCTTATAATTCCCCAACTGACTGAAATATCTGAGCATAATTTTATTTTTTATTTTTATATTCCAGGCTGCCTTTATTTCCCTTATTGTACTGTGTGCTCATTTCCCTTAGCCAGCCTCTGGGTTCAGCAAGCAATATTGTTTGCTTCAAATTACCGACAACTTTATGCTAATCTGATTTTAACCAGCCCCGCCGCACCATACCAAATTCCAATCAGCCATAATGTCCTACAATTACACCTATTACCTGCCATTTGAAAGGAACTTTGACCCAGTGGCTCCCACAATATGGATGCAGGAAAATTGGACCAAATCTCTTGTCTATTCCGCCGTCTATGTTATCCTTTGCTTTGGGGGTCAGCATCTCATGAAGTCCCGTCCAGCCTACAATCTAAAGGGGCCGCTCATCATATGGAATCTGTGTCTGGCCATCTTTTCCATATTCGGGATGGTTCGATTTGCTCCGGACTTTTTCTACGTTATCTGGACGCATGGATTTCAATTTTCCATCTGCGTCTGCTCCTATGCCCACGGGGTGACAGCCTACTGGACCCAGGCCTTTGCCATGTCAAAGGTCCTGGAATTAGGTGATACGGCCTTTATAGTCCTGAGAAAGCGTCCACTTATGTTCTTGCACTGGTACCATCATATCACTGTTCTCGTATACACTTGGCATGCTTTTAAGGTTAGTTCTAAAATTACGTAAATGTTTGCAGTTTAGCTGAGTATATTAAACATCACTTTAAGATGGTAATGTCATCACCATGAAGCCATAATGGAAACGAAGATTATTGTTCCTACGCACAGATTAAAAGGTGGGTATGGAGGGGTCCAAGAACCCAAGAACCCCAGTCCCGACAAGACAAAAACCCTACCGCCGTCAGAGGCAAAGGGTAAGGAAAAATTGGGCAAACGGGTAATCACAAATGGCCGGGAAAATATTTCTGAAAACTTTCAGGCCTTGCAGGAAATTTTTAGTTAATTTTGTCAATTTTTAAAGAAATTGACCTAAAATTTTGATTTTTCGAATAACCAGTCTTGTTGAAATTTTTTAAAGAATTGCTAATTTTTATTACCATTAACGTTGCATTTGGGAAAAATTACATTAATTCATAATCGTTGAACCCTAGAAACCGTGGGTTCAAGATACAAGACCCCCTCAAAAACTATTGGGAGAAGTCCCCGACTTAATGAAGATTCCTGTGGATGTAAGTAATAACTAATTTTGATTTCCTTGAGATTCAGCCCATAAAAATGGAAACAGTTCTTCAAATTTTTGGCAAAAGTAGATTTGATTTTGTCGGCTGTGACATTTGATACTTCTAAGGAAAAATCTACCCAGCACGCGATGTCAACTTTTAGTGGCGGAATTTGGTGATCAGTGCAGATGCAATCAACTCTCAGAACGCCAAACAAAGCAATTGAAGGTATCATCAATTTGTCCTAATTTAGCATGTCTCCAAAATATGTGCCAAAATTCATTACCTTACACTAACACTGGTTTGCACCAAATGTGATTAGCAAATGATTAGCGAATTTCGTGCTAAGCAATTGCTTAGCAAGTGCTTAATCCAAAACTCCTTTGCACCAAATCTGATTAAGTTAACCAACTGCTAAGCAGATGCTAATCAAGTGCTCAAGAAGCAAATATTTAATCCTATTCTAGAGGAGGATTAACTGCGAAATTCCTGCTAATTTTTCGAATTTATTATTATCTCCAGTCAAACCGTAATTGCGAGAATGCTTGCTGGATACTTAGAGGTTCTCCTCGTTGCCCCTAATAGCAAGATACCAAATAAAATGTTCGCCAACAATTTCCAACGCTAAAGTGTAACGAGATAAAAGCATTTTTAAGATTCTCAAACATTTGGAATTTGGAAATATCCGACCCGTTTAATTTTATATAGATAACTCAACAACACAACTCATCCCAGCTAGTGACATGTATAATTCAACCGAACACAAAAATTGGTTTCTTGCATCGAATTGAAAGACTGCTAAGTGCTAATGTATGTCCTGAGAAAAAGTTAAACAAGTGATTAGCAGATACAGCAGTCCTTGTAATCACATGACAATGGCATAAAATTCCCATAGCTGATTGGTCCAAGTCCAAAAATCCAGCATTTTCATTGGTTAATTCTTAGTAATGCTAACCATTTGCTAAGCAACTGCTAAACTGATGATCTGTTAATCACTTTCTAATTAGATTTGGTGCAAAGGAGTTGTTGCTAAGCAAATGCTCAAGATTAGCACTTGTTTAGCTGATCATTTGGTCTTCGGATTAGCAAGTGCTTAGCAAATAGTTAATCACATTTGGTGCAAACGGCCGTAAACCTAGGTCTATAGGTAATTTTTTACAGGAGGGGGAAGGACCTCCATCGATATTGACCTTCCCTCCAAAAATGCCCCCTCCTGCGATTTTTGCTCCCCCCCGAAATTGTTTGGGCGTCCAAATTTTAATAAAAATTGGCAAACTTTCAATGCTTGTCCGGCTTTGCCAGCGATTTTCCGTAAAAATGGCTGTTTTTAGCCTAAATCCAGGCATTTTTCAGAACGTTTGTGTTTCAACCTGCAAAACACGCCAAAAATACCAATTCTTGGCTCATTCTTGCAAGGAATCCTCCGCCGCCGCCCCTCCATGAAGAAATCCCTAAAAATATGTACCCTGGTGCCTGGTTGACGTAAAAAATTGGAGGTATTCCAACAAAATCCCTCCCTGATTTGTTTCTTCACTTGAGGTGGCTAGTATATATGGCCCCATTCGGTGGACCTCCCCCAAATAAAGAACTCCAATAAATCACAACCTCCCCCAACATAACCAAAAAAGATGTCAAATTTCAACATGTTAACTTTGTCAAATTTTCCAAAATATTTCCGGAAATTTTGATAAAATTTGGCAAAACGTTAACTAGTTACATCGCAGCACAGATAGAGACGATTTGGCTGTCCTCCTTGGATAACCAGGCAGGGATTCCAGCCAATGCTTCTTCTCGAGGTAAGAGAGCTCACAGCGCCCATGGGCTCTATCCTGTGTCGGACTAAGGTCTACCTACATGCAGGTGTTTTATTATTTCTTCTTTATGATTAATGCTTGTATCCTTCGTGGATCCGCCAGATAGCCCGCGTTTACCTCATATTCTTTCATGAAACCTTTAATATTTCAAAATTCTCCAACTAATACGAAATTCTCGAGAATTTTCCACCAAAACAACTTTTCCTAGATAACCTACTCTCAATTTCCTGAAATATTAATGAAAAATTATGTATGTCGTATCGTTTAATTTCCATCTATATAACACTTTAAAATTTATATTTCAGGATCACACTGCAGCCGGACGTTGGTTCATCTTCATGAACTACACCGTTCACAGCGTCATGTACACCTACTACACCCTACGAGCCATGGGCTTTCGTATACCCAAGATTGTGGCCATGACTGTGACCACGATGCAGCTGTCACAGATGGTCGTCGGCATCATCGTCAACGTATCAACCTACAGAATAAAGCTGGCCGGAGAGGAGTGTCGTCAGACCTGGGAAAATCTGTACGTGGCCATGGCCATGTACGGATCCTATTTTCTTCTGTTTGCCCACTTTTTCTACAAGGCCTACTTTGTCAGTGCCCGCTATGATGGGCCAGCCGCCGGCAAGAAGGGCGAGAAGAAGCCCATCAAGACAGAGATGATGAACGGCGCTGCAGCCAACGGAGAGCTCCATCATGATGAGAAAAATGGGGAGATTATCCAGGGAAGGAATGGAAACCCGGCTGCCAATGGATACGTCAAGAGTGCCTTGAAACAGCTGGACGAATACATGGGCAATGTGGAGAAGAATGGAGTCATTGTAGGGAACGGTGAGGCTGCCAAGAAGGGCCTAAGGAATCGTCAAGTCAACCATGAATGAGGAAAATCAGCGCGTATAAAGGGGCCCGATGAAACGGAATGAAATCAGCGAAAGTGACAGTGCCAATATTAAGAAAATATATACATAGCTACATAGCAATTTAGCCTATACCCCAAATAAGCTTTACAAAATGGTTAAAGTAACAGTCTTCATCTTATCCATCTTCTTGTATGTTCGTTTCTGTGTGTGTTTGTTTGTCTAAGCCCAATTAAATTATAAATTAAGCCAATACATAAATATAAGACTACTCGATTGCTTCCATTTTCATGTCTAATTGTATGATGAAGACGCCGTCTACTATAGGTATGTGCATAGGATTGATAACGTGGGGAATGGAGGAGTGCAGACCCTCCCCTAGAGCGAGAAAAAGGGTAGACCCTCTCAGTCAGAAGGAAACAACTGACAAAGGGTTTTTCCTTTCTCGTCCAGAAAGGAAAAAGGGACAGACCCCTCAGCAATTTTAACCCAAAATTTTTTATCAATTTTAGCGGTTTTCTAAAAATTTCTTTTAAAATCGCCAAAAATCTTCATTTTTCACTAACTATTGGCCAAACTGTAAAAAAAAAGCAATTTTTGTTATTTTTTGGGTGGACCCCGTCAAAAGTTTGGAACTTTAAGGAGTAGAACCCTCATCGGAGTCGGCGCAGACCCCCCAGAATCAAAACCCCGTGTTAATGTAAGGGAACATACGTAATATATACTATGTACATTTATTTAAGTTACAGTTACAATAACAAGAATTTTGTCTTACGTAGATAACAAAACTAAATGTAAAACAGCCAACGCTTCTTTTGGTCACCACAACTCCTGACAGCAATATGAGTATGTAGTTAAATTGCGCAATTAGTTTTAATAGTTCACTTCCCACCCACAAGAGCGAAAGAGCTCAAGAAAAGAAGGGACACATAAAGCTGGCGGCCTGGGAAACAAAGTAGTCAGTATTATCACCTACCTGCCACACTTATTTACATGTGAACAAGAAAAACCTAACAAGAACCAAATCAACTCACCACAAAGGGCAGACACAATCTTCCGGTGCTCTTCTTCGCATTCGACGGATGCTTTCTTGATCATCTGTTCTAACAGTGCTTCCATACTTAGATGTCTACAAAATAAGTAAGATTACAAACGTATGAAACAAAGTATACTTCACAAGGTTGACAGCAAAAACAATGTCATCCAAGCGATCGCCCGACCTGCCTCCAAACTGACTCCCTCTCACTCAGATACTAAAAGCCATAGGCATGCAAGTTACAGAGGGGGATCGTTATTTCGCTTAATATACTTACGAGGTTAAACTCACAATTTGATCCAATATTGGCATGAGTCTACGCATACGTGCACGTTCAATAAATTCATGCACAATTTATATATTCTAAGAAATACTATTCCGACCCTAGTCTGAAACTCTGCACTCAAACAAGGAGTGTGAGTGAGGGTCAATTTGTGCGGGGTCAGGCGATAGCACGGAAAGCACAGTATCTGGAGAGCTATACTTCTATCATCCGTCGGGTCATGCGGTTAGGAAACCATATTATCTGGGTAGATACGCCCTATACCCATAAGAAACCCCAGAATTCCGGAAGTATTTTTTTCATACGACAGCCAGACCATCCTAACAGTTTAGAAGTCTCAGCCGGACAGGCACCTTTTGACGGCAGGTAAAGAGACTATGTGCTGAGTTCAAGTGCCGCACCTTTGGCTAAACAATCACAGCAAAGGGCCGACGGCGACGGCCGTTAAGATAGATTAGGAGTCGGTATTGGTCAGTGAATGCCGCTGCTGCTGTTCTGATAAAAAGATCGCCAGAACAATGGATAACACCTTATCAAGAAGAGCTATGGTTTTTTGGAGGGGGGCCCGTTAAAAAATGGGAGCGGGAAAACCACGTGGAGGGGGGGGGGGGGAAAGGGGAAAAAAAAAAAAAAAGAAAAAAAATATTTTTGCGTGGGAAAAAAAAAAAAAGGGGGAAAAATTTTTAAAAAATAAAAAATTTTAAGTGTTGTAGTATTTTTGTGGTGGGGGGTATTTTGATTTTTAGGGGGGGGGAGAAATAGGGAATTGAGGGAGGGATATTATAGGAATAAGTTAAGTTTCGTACCAACTTTTTATTTTCCTTTTCCGGAATTTATGTCTGGAATGAAATTAACACAAAATAGAAGTCTGACCAAGAATTAAAGAAATACATAAATATACTCTCATGCTAATTCATGAACGATCCATTTGTAGACGTGTAAAACATCAAAATTCCTATGTTAGTAGTAGTGCATGCGACCTCTACCAGACTCAATTCGCACACCCGCGGCTCATCAGTGGAGGAGTGTGGAATTCAGTTTTTTAATTACTTTTGCAAGTTCCCCCAAAAATATGCTAAAATTAGTTTCGCCGCCGGTCGCCTCAAATTAGTGAAAATTAGTTGACATATATATAAACATGATACAAGAATTGTGACAACATACAACGTAAACAAAACGTCTATTTAGAAATATGTATCCAAGAATTTAATGGTGAAATGTCTAAAAGATTATTAAAATTTTTGTGTTTACACGACTTCAAAAAGTAGCGTTTCAAACTACGAACTTTATATTTCTTCTGTATAAGCTTTTGATACAATTCTGTTGAAATTTTTAAAAAGTCGTCAGAATTACTACACAAATTTGAGATTCTAATAATTTCATTAGCAAAAACGTTGTAACAGCAGAATTTGGAAATATTGCTTTCTATTTCTGGCAAACTAACAGCATTAAACGAGAAAAATCTTCTTTTATCAAAAACCGAAGTTATAAATTTTCCATTATCTATGTTAATTTTTATATCTAGAACGTCTGCTAGTGAAAAATGTTCATTTACTAAGTTCAGTTCTAGATCCGATGGGTAAATGAGTTTCCAAAGTTCTATAAAAATTCCGCCGTCATTTATAACCGTTATATCGTCAATATATCGAAAAACATATTTAAGTAGTTCAAGCGTTTTATAATCGTTTCGATTAGTCAGAAGTTTAATAAATTTGAATTCGTAATAAAACAATACAAGATTTGCCAAGAAAGGTCCACAACTAGTACCCATCGGGATACCTACTTTTTGTCGAAACACTTTACCACCTACACAAAAATATGCATTATCTACCAACCATTTACACATTTCACAAAAGGTTTCATAGTCTACGTATCTCTTAGATGTGTTTTCACTGAAATAAGCGGATTTAAAACCAAAATTTAATTTTCTTTGGTTGTGTCCAAAAGCAATTTTAGCTATTGCATTTATTGCCTCGATAATTTTATCGTGACGTAAATTTGTATATAACTGAGAAAAATCGAAAGTATAGACTGATTTTGCATTGTTTTGCATAGAAATTTGTCGCAAACAATTAATTATAGGTTTGCTGCTATCAATTATCCAAAAAGGATTACAACCTCCATTGCATCTAGCAATTGTGTTGCTGTATGCTTTCATTCTTTTTAAAATTGTCTTTAAAGAATAACCAATATCTTTAGATAAGCTATTGGTTACAGCAGCTCTACTAGAAACAATTGTACGAAACTTTATAGGATTTTTATGAAATTTAGGCAGAAGTTGAATGAACGGTAATTTTTTGTCTGAAAAGTCGATGTTATGACCGAAATCGTTACATTTTTGCAACAACTTGTTGATTATAGTTTCCTTATTTTCACCAGAAACTTCATAAGTGTCGTTACCATTAGCATTATTTAATCCAAGTTCATTAATTAAAACTTTTCTATACAAGGTTTTACAAATGAAAGCATAATTTTGTGACGCCTTGTCAACCGATGTAATTACGAAATGTCTTTTTAACCTTTCCAGTTCTTGATAGTTGAAAGGCTTTTCTTCTACAAAACAAAAGTTATGATTTTCTAATTCCTGTACTACTTCTCCGACCACTGATTGTATCCAAGGATAGAATATATCCTTATCCTTGAACTTATTTTTCTGCAGATACTTGGAAATGGCAGATTCTACTTCTTTAACTAATTCCGTGGAATTACCTTTAGAAGGTAAGCGATATTTTGTTCCCTTTTCAAAAAGTTTTCGTAAATTAGTATCTGAGATTATATTTAAATCTCCCGTAACCACATGTCCGTGAAAATTGTCTTTGAACTTTGAATTAGCACAGTCACAATTACCTGAAAAATCATCATCCAAATTAACTGTACTAGCAAATTGTTTGTAGTTGAACACTTGACTAGAAAAAGGTTTGTCGTAAGTATAAATTACTTTAGGAAAACATTTGTTTAGATCTACGTCTGGAGGCCAAAAACTTTGAACTTTATTGTTTGCAAAAATTTTTGCAAAATTTATTTTGTCGAATAATTTACTGGAATATTTTATAAAAAGTTTTGATTTTACTTTTTTACCAATATTCTGAACGTTTACAACTTTATCTAATTTGTATCGAAGCAGATCTTTTACAATTTCATCAGCATGTACAGTGTTTCTATTTAGTACATGCAAATACAAAGCTTTAGCGTCTCTTTTATTTAAACTGAAGATTTTATTTACAATGCGCAATCTACTTTCTGCAGGACACGAAATAAAACTCTTATGTATCTCTTCCATAAATTTAGCAGGATCTAAAGCTGCATTAGCGGTTATCTTTCTAAGAACCCGAATTTTACTGCGTTTATTGCCCACTTTAAAACGTTTATTAAAGTTACTGAAAACCGCTTGCTCAAATTTTTCTCCCCTGAGAACTTCATTAAGGCCGTACGGATATTTAGTTTTAAGCTCTCTGATCCAGAAAGCTTCCCGCTTTAATCTATTTTCCTTGTCTAATTTAGCGTCCCCCGTGGCATAAAGTTGCTCAAGAATTTGAACTTTGAAAGATTTACATTTAGATGTACGAAAGTGCTGGAGAATAAATTTACATCCTCGATTATTAGATTCAACTGACCTACGATGTTGTCCTATTCTAACCCGTAATTTCTGTGAAGTTTCTCCCACATAACCGATATTACACGTATTGCATTTTAATAAATAAATTAAATTATCCGAAGCACAATTTAACTCCTTGTTATCAGCAGATACTAATCGGTATCTATTACTGTTATAGATACCATGAATTTCTGACTCTTCTGATAGCAAGTCACAAAGTTTACAATTTGCTGACCCGCATTTAGAAACTATATTTCTTATTGTATCCGACCGGTTGGTTAAAGGGTTTCCAAAGTCCAAAGCCGAAAGTCCACCAGTGGGCCTTATATCCTGCTCCCCCGCTACAGAGGCCCCGGAGCCATTATGATTATGGTTGCCAGACATGAAAAGAGTGAAAGGTGTGTATGTACCCCATACACAAGGTCCAGGTAGCCAAAAATGTTCCATGGTCAAAAGGGATCTACCGGTCGGATACTCATTGTACAAATAACTAATGAAAAATATCCTCAAGACGACACAAGGTCGACTAGTCGTTTAGGACGACGAAAGTCGTCAAAGTCGTAAGTGTGGTTCGTTTAGGACGACCGAAGTCGTCAAGTCGTTTAGGACGACCGAAGTCGTCAAGTCGTTTAGGACGACCGAAGTCGTCAAGTCGTTTAGGACGACAGAAGTCGTCAAAGTGCGTTTAGGAATGTTAGAATTAATCTAAAATGAGAGTATATATATTGAATGGTACGTAATTTAGAAAAACAGAAACAAAAACATTTAATAATCAATGGGAAAAGGAAAATCCATTTAACTAGAATTATGTAAAAATATATTTAGGTACGATCAAAAACGTTAACTATACTCTATTTAGAAAAAATTATTTAGACGGCGGCATAATTTCATGAGCATTCAAAAATAGAGCGCAACCGCGCTAGAGTGTTATGGAAAGGGACGAGAGTAATAACTCTACAAGTACCCTAACCAGTTCACTCAAAACATATTATAGGAATAAGTTAAGTTTCGTACCAACTTTTTATTTTCCTTTTCCGGAATTTATGTTTGGAATGAAATTAACACAAAATAGAAGTCTGACCAAGAATTAAAGAAATACATAAATATACTCTCATGCTAATTCATGAACGATCCATTTGTAGACGTGTAAAACATCAAAATTCCTATGTTAGTAGTAGTGCATGCGACCTCTACCAGACTCAATTCGCACACCCGCGGCTCATCAGTGGAGGAGTGTGGAATTCAGTTTTTTAATTTTTTTTTGTAAGTTCCCAAAAAAAAATAAAAAAAGTTTCGCCGCCGGTCGCCTCAAATTAGTGAAAATTAGTTGACATATATATAAGCGTGATACAAGAATTGTGACAACATACAACGTAAGCAAAACGTCTATTTAGAAATATGTATCCAAGAATTTAATGGTGAAATGTCTAAAAGATTATTAAAATTTTTGTGTTTACACGACTTCAAAAAGTAGCGTTTCAAACTACGAACGAACGAGAGCGATATGAACTTACTTTTGATTTATGGTGAGCGTACTGCCTCGAACAAGAGTTGGATGGCAACATGCTTGTCGGAGCCGAAACAATGGTCGCAACAGCTGAAAAACAGTAGAGTCGCTGGTCGCTATGACAAGAGCTGAAAACTCAACAGTTGCGTGCACAGGGTGAATAACATGGATTTCAATTAGCTTGTTCTGCTCAAAAATGAATACAGCGAATAGCAATTCTTTAGCCCGCTGAGAAAGACCTCACCCGCTGATCTCATATCCGCTGACTCTGATTTTGGGCTATCTTTAACCCCCACAGCCCCAAGAGATCAAACTTTAGCGAACATGTTCAATTTTAAAATAATTTCCTTCAGTTTCATTACCGATTTTTGGAGACTATTTTCGGCGACAATTCCAACATTTTGAATCTCCTGGTTTTCAAACCCGAAGCAATTATAAACCAGAATAGCCAGAACGTTACTTTTTACCCGATTGACAGAAAATTTAATCTTTGTCCGAATGCAGTAGTGGTTTATTTTTGCACCGCCCCTGCCTAGAGCAGAAGGAACGGCTGGTCGGCGGACGGCCCAAAACCACAGTAGAGACCGGTGAGTTTTTGCGGCCTATCGCCATAAACTGGCTACTATCTAATTTATCCAATATCTTATATTTTATATTTTTTGCTCACATTTTGGATAGCCGGCGATAATTGGCCGGCAGGGCGGTACAGGAATTCCCAGGAACAATTGAGACAGCTTTGTATTTCCGAATGTGCAGCTGAGCCCGCAGACGACACAAGATCAAGTGAGTCAAGTTGTGTCGAGGCAATAATTTCGACAAATCAGCAACAATTTGTGCTAATTTAATCTTTTGGGTTAATCTTGCATTTTCCTGACGCGCCAGCAAGAGTGGCTTCTCATAATTTGAGGTATTCTCAACCTGTTCTAAGAAACTCGTAAATTGTCGCCTTTAATAACATAATTTGTTAGTACATGAAATACACAGTTACTATACCTGATCAACGGTTTGGCGATCTAATGTGTTCAACTGCACACTAAGATCTGGCCATCTAGATAAATTCTAAAAAAGTAAAAATCTCTTCTGTGTGATGTCGCTTTCACACGGAACATGCAAAGCCGAGCAATCAAAAACCTTCGGCTCTATTTAATTAAAAATAAGCATGCAGTTTGTACATTAATTCAGATCTAGGTAGCAAGACTAATTGGATTATAATCTTCGAAATGTTAACTATTGAAGGCGGTTTATAATTAACTCGTTGATTTTTAAACCAGCAACATCATAGAAATTGCGGTTCTGAGTAAAAGTTAACTGTTTATTGAGTTAGATCCTGGATCCTCACAAGAAGGTATAACACAAAGTTTAACTTACTGCTGAGGCTGCTGAGGCGCAATCCTGATAAGTACGTCGATAAAAATATTCTTCGATAGGAGTGAATTCAAGCCACTTAATTTTATCTTCAATCCCGGGAATGTCCAGCTTAAAAAGTATAAAAATGTAACAACATTCAAAAAGTAACATACACATGAAGGATAATAAAATAATTTCAACCAGGAATATAGTAACAAATTTTAGATTGCAGAACCCTCGACTAAATAAGATAACTTTAAATAAATTTCCTCCACTTTATCCAAAAATAAAACATCCCACGTGTGCAGAAAATCAAACCAACCTGTTCAGTAACCTCTGTTTTAGTTGTTCTCCAAATGACAGGCGCCAAAACTTCCAGCAACTTTTCTCCCTGGCCTAACAAGTATGGCCACCACAGAATTCGGTCCCACCAGAATCTAGATGAATAAGGTTCCAGACCAAGGAACAAACACAACCCGTACAAGTCTAAAATAATTATCACCGTTTTGTTAAGCTAATACGATTACTATGGTTTTCGCACACAGACCAACCTTAGGAAAGCTGAGGACAAAATATCAAATACATTTGGAAAAAGAGGATTCCCACTAGACGGAAACCAGAATCAAGCGTAATTTACTACACAATTCTGTGGTTTTTTAGGCAAAAAGGTAGGGGAGACGAATGGGGAGGAGGACCCCCCCCCTTACTAGTGGGGGAAGGACCAAAGTGTGGGGGGGGATGTAATATGGATTAAAAATACAGCAAATATATAGCCTGTAGCACCAAGACAATTTTTGACGAAAAAAACTCCGGCGACGGAACTTGGAACTCCGGAAAATTCTTGAATATCTCGACCAAAAATCCAATAAATTTGGTAATTTCTGAACACCCTAGGAGCAGTTGGGGGAAGCCAAAAAAGTGGATGAGGGGTCGAGTGGGGGAACCCAAAAAGTGGGGGCGCCCTCCAACCCCACACAGTAAAAAACTCCAGTAACTAAAGAATGAAAAAAGTGGCACAATATCAAACACCCTACAAATTTGGCTACCTGGTGAGACTCGAACCCACGATCTCTTGCTAAACGCGGAGAAACTTTTCACAAACAATAAAATTCGAAACTGCAGAAGTCACTGAACAAAGCAGTCCAATGACAAGAAACTCAAGTACAACTGATGGGTGCCATTTTTAGCGAAATACGGAAGTCACTTTTCTCTTGTTCATTCAGACTTATTACTACAAAACTACAGATTCAAACGTCAATAGTTTACGCTTGCAAATAATTGCAAAAACTAATTTAATTACCATTTACAGACTTTTGAATAGGGGTACCCGTAATACACCATCTGTTCACAGCCTGAAGTCTAAGGCACATTTCAGCTGCCTTAGTAGAAGTTTCAACCATTTGAGCTTCATCAAGACAAATCTAGAAGCAGTAAGTCACAACGATAGAAAACATGCATGCAAAATAACGGTTATTCCACAATTTTTCTGCAGTACTCCAATAACACTTTAGTGATAGCAGCGGCCAATTTTTTGCCGTTGACCCAGACAAAGCATGGGTCACGGACCAAGGAACAAACTAACACAACCCGTATAAGTCTAAAATAGTCATCCACATTTATTTGTAAGCTAAGACGAACCTTAGGAAAGCTGAAGAGGTTCGAAATTACGTAGGTATGCATTACCTAACCCCAGTAAAAGTACTTACGCGCCACCATTTTAAGGCAGTCAGTGGAGTTGGCGACGTTGTAAACCGCTTTGGATGGCGTAATCCTGAAATGAAACAAAGGAAAAATAACATGAAAGACTTCAAACGTTAGTCTAGATTTAGATACAATTTACACGAAACGAAAGTCAGACGACGGTCTTGATGGCTGGGACAGTGGCCAACAGTTTTATAATTTATCAACATTAACCAAACTTTCGGAATTTTTGAAAGCCAACTAATTTTTTACTAGAATAGAGAATATCTGGAAAATTTAGGATAAACGGCAAAAATTGGCAGTTTCTAAGGTTGCGGGATTAGGTAATGATCGCAATTTATGGAGGTTCATCGAATGGGTGAAGTCACCGATTGGAGGGAGGGCGGCCAGGTTATCTCAACGACTTAAATGAAAATAAAAATAACAGGTTAATTATTACCTTAACTGAAATTATCGCAAAACCTGAATTTTTAACAAAAAAATTGAAAATTCTTTATGTGGACCACGAATAATACGGACACAACCTCGGCCACGGTGAAGCCAAGGTGGCGGTAGCCGGTAGTGGGGCCTTGAAAAGAAAGAGAAAAAAGAATGAAAGAGATAAAAAGGCAAAGTCTAGCTTGAGTGGAGTTAAATGAGCTAAAGAGTTGATTATAACTCTACTTTACCCTACCTTTCGTGAAAAATCCTCACAAATATTTAGCCACATTAGTACGGACTTTTCGGCTTATAGCTGCGTTGAAACTACGTGAAAATGATGAAGTACAGAGAGCTTACGACTGTTATGGGGCAAATCAACATAATTAAGCTCTTGTTTGAGAGTTTCATAGGTCGTGATCACAATGTCATATTGAGCCAAGACAGCCGGTTGAACATAACCTTCTTTGCTCACTCCATTATAGATCTGAAATTAAATGTTACAATTATTAAGTAATCTAGAAATGATTCGTATGCAAATGGTGAAATCATAGTTTTAGCCACAAGCGGACGCGCGTCCACGGGCATACGCGCCTGAATGCGTCTTTGAGGGCGAATCCGCAGAATGACATTTTAAACCGCTAAAACGCAAATTAATGCACACACCACAGCCACTTAAACCATTAAAGTAAAAGCTGTTCCATAGCTAGAGTAAGCAATTACGTTGAATATCAGGCTAAAAATCAAGCATTTCAGTAAATAAACTGAAATACTACACTTTGAGGAATCAGTCAGCTCATCTCTATGCTTAAGAATACAAAATTTAACGAAATAATGTACTCATTCAATATTGAAACTGGGACGTTAATAACGTCCAGCACGTACAGAAAAACTTACAAAAACTTTCAGTGCACCACGTCTGACATGTTTGCGAATTTCCTGATACCACTGATAACAAATGCTAGATGGAGAAATGATCAGGGTTGCACCTGACTCAATTGGATCCTAGAATAGCATACAATGAAAAGTGTAGTCAAAATTGAATAACTAGCAGTGTAGCAAAGCATGCCTGTCCACATATTAAGCAATTTTTGAGGATCAACCAATTTTCCAGCTGTATATTCTCCTTGAGATTTTCGGAGGGGCCTAACACATACAAATTCCCATTTCTTATCTAAGCCAAGAGTTTCGCTGAACCGTCAAGTTTAAGTAATTCTAGTATAGTCTCATTCAGTGAGCGCGTAGTAGATGCACTTGGTATGATGCTACTGGAAAAGTTGTAGGAAAGTAGGTTGCACTTACACAGTTAACACGACAGTGAGGACATATATAACGCCGCAATTCAACGTCATTCTTAGGCAACAGCTTGAGATCAAAGTTCAGACAGCGACGATGTTGAATACAACCACAGACTTCACACTGAATCCTATCCTGGATCATGCTATCCTCCATGCCGTCCGCCACACCACAAACACACTCCAACCTCTGAAAA